>JAULKM010119160.1:0-21331 GCA_032355605.1 Rubia tinctorum | reverse complement strand
AAATTAGTGGTTGAAAATTCATTGAAAGAGTAAAAAGTAAATTGAGTGGATGAAAACAACCTAAAATTTGCCAAAAAGGGAAGTGTGTCAATGTTAAAAAACCATCCGAAAAAAAGAAAGTGTGTCAATGTTAAAGAACCGGAAGGAGTAAACAAGAAGAGAATGCATTAGAAAATACACCGTAAAACACTACGCAAAGAAATAGACAAACTTAGCACCCTCAAACTCACATTTCCTCAACGTTAGGGTGGTAAATCTTGTTCACAAAACCAATCGACGGAGATTTTTACGGATAAGCATCCGGAAACTCCTCGCCTGATAAGGACCGACCAAACCCCTGATAAGTCACTCACACATAATGAGCACCAAATTATGTACTCTGCCCTCACTGAGACATATCAGTGAACAGTTAACCTGCATTATGCAGCAGCCACAAAATTACCATTCCAAAACTACAGAATCGGAAGGGCGCAGAAACCGTCGCTAATTCCCGACCTTCAAGACGCCGACGCATCCGTCCTTCACTACGCCGACGTTAACCCTTCTTGAATTCGACCTAGACGACGCCGGCGCAAAACGTCGCGATTTCTAATTCGATTGTAGGTTAAGTTATCGGCGATTGAAGATTTTCCTCGCGTTCTGCAAATCCTCGCCGGCATCCTTGTGTCCAATCGATTTCAACAAACAAAGTCGTGACGATTTACAGATCACGGATCGATGCCATAGAAAGCGAGGCAACGACAGAGAAGGTGAGGCGATGGCGGAGAAGGCAAGGCGAGGCAATGGCGGCGACGCAGCGGAGAAGGCGGGAGAAGGTGAAAGACGGGTTCTTCTTTTTTTTCTTTATTTGCTGTTTGGTCTCCATTTTTTGTGCTTTTCATTCTGGCGGCAAAAAAAATATTTTAAAATTGACCCTCAAATTTGATTTGCCATTTACTTATTTTTCACTTTAGTCTCCGATCTCACCATGAGACGGTCGACTCTTCAAAGTTTAGCTTTTGGTCATGCAACTATGTTTCATCCACTTTTGATCACTGAAATTGTAAGATGTTAAATTTTTAACATCACCGCTAACCCTTGGCGAAATAATTACAACATTGAAGAAAAAACTGGTATTTATGATATAATATAAAAGTTAATTAGGATAATCTATACTTGCAGGGCTTCATATTTAATTATCTAAATTTTGTAATTAAATTTAAAATAAAATATACACACAAACCCCACCCCACCGTACACACACCTTGGATTCTTCTCCAATGAGACCTTAGAACATGTGCAATGGGGGTTTTGAAGTGAGTTGAATTAAAAATTGGGACCAAATAGGTACCAAATGGAAACAATTATCCCCACAATAGGGGGTTGAAAGCGGTTGGACTCAAAGTCCAACCGCGGGCCTAGGTTCAAAATTAAGAACAGCCCCTTTTCTGCATTTGTCAGGCATCACATGGCCAACTCCCATTTTTTTGTCAGACTACCCCAACTCCCTTTTTTTTTTCACCTTTCTTCTTCTTTCTTCAATTTTTTGTTTTCCCCTTTCTTCACATTTCTACAAACCCGCCAACTCCCATGTGTACTCACTTTTTCATTTTATTTTCACCTTTAAATCTATATATCCAGTGGCGAAATTAGAAAGAAATTTGAGGAGGGGCGGGGCTGAGCAGGGCTGGGCTAGGAGGGGCGGGGCTGTATATTTACTCTTACTCACCGGAGGTTGGGGGGCTGCCGCACCGGCTCGCCCCCCTAGTTCCGCCGATGTATATATTGATATTTCATTTTATTTTCACCTTTAAATCTATATTTTGATATTTAATCAATAGCTTTTAAATCAAAATATTGATCCCTATTTTTTAATAGTAAAAAAATATTTATATTTTTTAAATTACATTAAAATATAATTTTATATTTTAGAAGCTACTTTAAAAAAAATTAGTTGTTTTTATTTTAAGTTTATTATGTATTTGTAATAATTTGTCAAACTAGATCAATATTTTTATTTTCAATTTGTAATAATTGGTCAGACTAAATTAATATTTTTGTATTTAATTATTTATTGTAATTTTTCTAGTCGCAATAATTTTATTAATTAAAATATTATGATGTACAGTTTGTATTTAAATATTATTTTAAATTTATTTATTCAATAGTTAAACATTTCTTATTTAAACATTTTGTACTTAAATAATTTGTTTTAAATTTGTTTAAACATTGTTTTTTTAGGAGTACAAAATTAAACCTAGATGATAGGGGAAAAAAATTAAACGACAATACAATTAAAAACAAAGTGCATACATTAATTTCAACCCAAGAATAAAATACTAAAATTAAAACATAAAATTAAAAAGTGAACAAAAATTATAACATGAAAGTGTATTATTAAATTTTACATTTCAATTTATTTTCAGTAAAATAATGTATTTGAATTAATTATTAAAGGTAGAACTAATGAGTATGATAGAGAGAATCAAGTGGGGTCCATGTAGTGGTTTGAGAGTGGTTTCTACCATTATGGGAGAAAAATGAAATGATTTAGTTTTAGTTTGAATTTGTGAGGTGGAGGAGAGAGATTGATTATTTAATAAACTAAAACCACAAGAATTGTTTGGGAGTGGTTCCCCATTGTACATAGTCTTACATTGGGATGGAGCGGTTTGTTTAAAACAATCGGTGAAACTCCCGAAACAAGGATTAATTGTGAAGTTTACGGAATAAATTTTTTCTGCGTTATTAGCGACACACAAGCAGCCTACTTGTACATACGTTCAAGTTACGTATACAAGAATTTGTCTTCTTAACTGCACAAGATACGCATTTATCCAATCAAAAGAATTAGGGTGTATTTCGCAGTGATGCTGCTTTACTCTGAAAGCGGTGTGATCATCGTGCATTCAGATTTTGCTCTGCGATTATAGCCGATTCAGGTGGATCAATGAATCTTGGAAAATTCTATATATAGATAAGAAAGAATGATCTAAAATTTCCGACATACAATGGTCTTTAATTTTAATAAAAACTACACTGTTTCTCAAAAAGCCCAAGCATTCTCCTTGCGAACCTCGGCTTCTTCCTCGGGCGTGAAATCATTCTGGATATTGAAAATCCTACGCACTTGTTCCGGTTGCAAGTCCTTGATCAGGTCCGCAATAGCCTGTGCCGAGACATCGAGAAGCCCCGGAATGTTGAGATAGTTGGCCGCCAGGATCAGCTCGAACATCGTCTCCTTATTCTTCACGTTTTCCTTGATGAACTCGGCATCGAACGCTTTCAGCTTCGCCTCACGCACCGATTTGTCGGCGCAGGAGTCGGCGGCATTGGCGTGGCCCTTGCAGTATTTGATGACCTTCGACAGGATTTTTCCGGTAACGTTTTTCAGAGGGTACACCTCCACTCCCAAGTCCTCAATCATGGCCTTCACCATCTTCGATTCCATGGCCACCGCCTCCTCCACCTCGAAGTTCTCGCCGTCCGAGCTCTGCAACACCACCATCTTCTTCTTCGAATCGCTCGACGACATTCTCAACTAATTGTTGTAGCTTTATTGATTGGAAAGAAATAATGTATGAACAGAGAGGTCGATTGGATCCAGGGATAATTAGGGTTTCCGATTTCGTTTAGGACTTGGAATTAATGCTCTGATTTTAAAGAATCCGGGTAGGATTTGGAGTGCTGACTTTCCGTAGATGGAAGTAATTGTAATTGGGCATTTTAAAAAAACAAAAATAGGGTTATTAATCATTGATAAAGTTTACATCAGATGAAATTATCCTCCTATCTAGTGGACTAGATTTTTGAAACTGAGCCAATTGATCTGCAATTGAATTTTCCTTTCTATGAAATCCATTTCACTATACGGTCAAATAGAGTTGGTATTAGTAATTTTACATCATTTGTAAGCATACTCAAATCTGATCTATCATCTTCTTGTGATTGAAATGCATGCATTACTAGTTGTGCATCTCCTTTGATAGCTTTAGGAAAGATTTGTTGTTCTATGCATCATTTTACGACCTTCGTTAATGCCATTGCTTCTGCTATTTGGGTTGGGTATCTATTTTTGGCACGTTTTGTTTCTCCATATACCCATCATTCATCTCGTGTTTGCACATGCCATTCTAGGTATATTTCAGTTGCTGATGTGGCTGCATCAAAGAATAGAGTAGGTCCCGGTAGTGAAACCTCTGCGTCATGTACTGACCAAGCATTTTGGTCATGACTTCTATCATGCTCTTCCCTGAATTTTCCACTATTGATTTCGTCAATATGGGATAGGGACTGCTGAACTACTCCCAATTGTCGTAGGACATGTACTTCACCATGCAGTAACTGGTTTCAGTGAAACCATAAGTGATTCATTAAGATAGCCACTAATGAAAATTTTCCCTTGTCAAGATCCAATAGTATGCTCCCTAAACATAGCACTGCTGATGGTTGTTGGTATGAGTAAATTTCAACTGCAAACAATACTTTGTGAGCTAGTGGACAGTGGAAGAAGATGTGTTCAGTAGAATTGTCTTCTGATGTACATGTAAGACAAAATTGTTCTTTGGAATTTCCTTTGGATAAGGTTTTTGGCCGTCAAATTTTAGTCTTTGCATATCCGACATATGAAGTGGCTTATCCTCGGTGGCACTGTTAATCTCCAAATCTTGTTCCAGTGGGTCAGTAGGTGGTAGAGGAGGGGGGATGGTCCACTGCTGCTAGCCATGTGACCTGCATTGCCCAAATATATAGAATTAACCATTAGTTTATAACCAGATTTTACAATATAATTACCATCCTAGGTAAGCTGTCTGCTCCACGTGTCTTCATGTTGATATTGAGGCCTAGGTATTGTAAGTATTAGGGTGGCCTTATCTTCATAAAAAAAATGTCTCTGATTAAGGTAGCATTACATTTTGTCCAATTTGACTCCATTAATTGGTCAACTGTAACATCTTCTAGGTAGTCTTGTGGAAGTGGGTTTGGCTTTGCTGCCCCTTGTCTTTGTAGCCATAAGTCTGATTTGACTTTTGTAGTATTTCCACGTCCTATCCTCTTCTGAATTTCGTGGAGTAATAGGTACCTGCCTTAAATGATAGACCTCCAAGAAAATGATGGTTAGTATCCAGTACGTACTTCGAGAATGGAGAACTGTGGGTGATATCTCGCTTTTATTAGTACAGTTCTTGTAGATGATGGGTTCGTCAACAACCTCCACACTTGTTTTCCCAACGTTGCTTTGTTAAAATATTTTAGATCTTTAAAACCCAAACCTCCCACGGCTTTTGGTGTGCACTTAGTAAGCCATTTTGCTCAGTGGATTTTCTTTTTCTCATATGTGCTTCCCCACCAATAACTTGTGTAGGATTGATGGATAACATCTATCAAAGTATTAGGTATCTTGAAGCATGATATAGTATAGGAGGACATAGCTTGCAATACGATTTTGATGAGTACCTCTTTCCCGTCCTTTGATAGTTACTTATGTTCTCAACTATGTACTTTTGTCCAGAAACCGTCTGTATCCTTTTTTATGTACAAGGATTTATGTGGCTGTATGTTTATGTGTTAACTAAAACTCCACTTGGCAAATTCTGGCGATTGAACCTCACTAAGCAAGGAGCTTAACCTACTCTAATGAACCCCGACATGTGTAGATAAGCAGATAGAGTGTGAAATCATGCATGACGCCTTTATTTCATTTGGAATAGGATCCTGGATGGACGTTTTGAAAATAGAACCCATTTTTAGAACTTTTTACTTTTTGTCTTTAAACCATGTAAAATAATTATAGGACTTTCACATGAATAGTAAGTTAGGTTTTGAATTCTAAAATCGTTGCAGCATAATTTTTATTGCTCGTTACTGCACGATGATATTTTTAAATATATAATATAATCATCCAACTTATTTTTAATTAATACACGTTGTATCAAAACTTTTCCCATAAGGATTATCGGATTAAAGTATGAATTTATGAATTTTATAAAATAAAATATAAAATGAAATGAACAAAGAGTGTCATATTTTTATTTTTATTGATAAAACCTTTGAATCACTTTGGGGTGGCCAGCCCAGAGTTTGAATTAGGTTCTCAATTTAAATTGAAGGTTTCAAAGTAATAATATTAAATTTTTAAATCCCAAAATAGGCCATTGAATGTAATGAATATAAACACATACAAAGCTTAACCAATATGTCAAACAAGTGACCTATCCTAATTGGATAGTATAGGCCTTGATTAGGAAGCGAGGGAAATTAATCAATGGAGTCCTTAAACTACAGAGTCAGGAGTAGGTGTTCTAACGAGAAAGAGGCTGGAGCCGACGTATTTAGCGCAGAACGTGAATTGCAAGGTATAGGACACTGGGAAATTACTAAGGAGTTGACCCGGACTTAAGGTGGCATCTGATGCCTGCGAATGCAAATGGAAAAAATCGTAGGCGACCAACCAAGTAAGGTTGGAGTCATATGGATAGAGTAGTAAAGAAAATTGATCAAATTATTTATGTACATCAAGGTGATCAACCTTAGGAATCGGGCATCCCATGTTACAATATGGGTTGATGGTGGTGAATCCACTAAAGGATTCCATTTAAATGCTTTCTTGGAATTGAGATTGCTCGGAATCTATATGGGATATTTCTTTCTCAAAGAAAATATGTTCTTGACATTTTATCTGATACTGGTTTGTTAGCAACCAAGCCAACTAAATTTCCAATGGAACAACGGTATGATCTCGTGGGTGCAACTTGTCCCCGCTTTGAGGATCCGGCATGCTATCAGTGATTGATTGGGAGACTAATTTATCTCACTATCACTCGACCTGAGTTAAGATATTCAGTTCATACACTTGCACAGTTGATGAAAAATCCACGCTTGGCGCATTGGCATGAAGCTTAATTGTTCTTGATTACTTAAAGCATCATCCAGGTCAATTATTATTTATTTCTGCTAAGAGTTCTTTACATTTAACAGCTTATTGTGATTTGAACTGGGTCCTATGATGTGCCCCTTTATGCATGTGTTATCTAATGAATTTGACACATTTATTATAATCTTTTGTTTGGTTGATTTCTATTTTTAGTTAGGTTTACACGACAAAGGGTTTAGATGACCATTATTGGTTTTCTTGTCTAAATTCTGGGTTTTGTAGACTTAATTGAAGCTAATGGACACTTTTTATTCACGAGCTATTAGATCTTCCTTTGTTATCTCATCAGTAGGTTGCTTGTGAGTGCTTTTTCATCATCTTTTTGTGGAAGGCCATACGATAGGGTGGTAGAAGATATTAAAAGGCTATTCACAAAGATGGTAGAAGATAACGAAGGTCATTTGCAAGAATGGTAGTAGATTAAAGGCCACGGGCTCCAAAGCATGGTAGTAGATGGAATTGAGCCCAAGAAAGGTGGATTCAAAGTTCAAGAAGGCCAAGAAAGAAGAGGGGAGAATGGTTATCCGAGAGAGCTACACGGAGTTCTAGGAACGATCCGAGAAGAATCAACCCTCTAGGGTGGCACCATTTGATTTTTCTTCTCGACCATTATGAAATCGACTACAAGAACTCTCATATCGAATCAATGGTTCATTCGTAGCAGAGCAAACAGGTAGTCAGCCAAACCAGCCAAGGCCAACACGGACCTCATAAGGCCGGCACGAAAGCTCACCTAGCACGGCCTATACCAAGCAACACGGCCCATGCCAATGGTTCTCTGCACTGCCCGTTCCAAGAAACAAGGATTGTGCCAGGCTCTATCACGGGTCGTGCCAAATTCATCTAGTCGTGTTCCATTCATTCCATTCCAAAATTCAGTCAAGTATAGGTGCGGACCGTTCTATTTCACACGGTCTGCATCGTTTCAAGTCACCAATGTAAAGACCAGCCCATGGGGTGAGACGAATGACATGGCCCGTACCATGTTTTTGAACAAAATGAGGTTCCATCCAGCGGCCTGCGCCAAACGACACGGGATGTGCACTTAGAAGCATAAGCACGAGGGTCCAGTTGGCGGTTCGTGTCAGGTGACACGGCCAACGCCAACACAAGGCACAAAAGTGTTGAATCCAATGCAATACTTGGGTTCAATGTTTAGGGAGTAGTTAATTTAACTTGGGGATTATCAGTACAAGAAAATGACCTACTACTTCACCCCTTTTATATTGGTCTTTTTTGTTAACACCAAATAATCGAGGCAAAAATTTCTTTTACCTCAGTTATTTTTTTGAAGTAAAAGTTTTTTAACCTTGGTTTTAAAAAATAACCGAGGTAATTAATTAATTTTTTACCTTGGTTGTTATGGGAACCGAAGTAAAAGGTAAATAAACTAAAAAAAATAACGTCACAAAACATGTGCGATGTTGCACGTGTTGTTCAAATAGATGGACCGATTTTGCATTAATTGTCATTTTCACCGACTTAGGTTCCGATTGACTATCAAATTCACAGGCATGTAAAAGATACTAATTAAAGAATTTGATGTCGTTGGGAAACAATGAAAACAGAAGATGGTGGTGGCGCTTCTCCTCGTTTTGGCTTCCCTCTCCTCCAAATATCCCCTCATCATGATTAATTTAGGGGTATGTCAAAGGACAATTATGCATTACAGTAGATAACAATATTTGAGCTACAAACACCATAGAAATCAGAATTAACTATCGTAAACATCCAATACACCCTTTGTTCAATGGTTTTTAATTGTAGAACTATAAAATGGTTTTATAAAATCATACACAAATTAAATCGCACATATACACAGTCAATTATATAATGTTCAAATAAGATAGTTAGAAATTTAAAAAACAATGTCATGAAAATATCCATACAAGTTTTACATAAATTCAAATTAGAGATGTCTAACTTCCAACCATAGAGAAAAAACAATAACCTAAACCACCACGGACAATGGTGACCTTGAAGACGATTGGGCCCCAGCATGTAGCACTTCAAAGAACAAAGTGACCCCGATGCGTAGTTTGTTTCCCCTAGGGAATTCGCCAAAACTCTTTGGGGAAAGGTCCTTGATCCTACCTTTCCCCGAGTAAGTCATACGTCAATTTGTCCCTTAGCGCCTTAGCACTACGGGAGTCTTCTCAGTCGGCAAGAGTGGTACAATCTCACAAGGGATGTACTGAGTCACAAAAATATTTAAAATTATAAATATGCATATGTGTGTGTGCATCAACAAATAAAAATTATATTAAAAGCATTACCAATATAGGGTTTTACCCAAACTTTTGCTACTTGAGGGTGCAATAGAAATGTGGGCTATCAAGAGCCATCGTACGATGCTCGATGTTAAACAAAACAGGCTTCAGGGTACGACGTTTTGCGGTGAACTGTACGTGCAAAAACCAAAAAGTAATCAGTTGACAAATTTATAAAGTATGAAGATGTGTTAGGTAGTAAATATATATGTATGTTGGTAAAAGACCTGAAAATGGTGGATTAGATGATCCTTCATCAGCCGTCAGTTCTGCATCAAAAGGAAAAATGTTTAGTGCCCTATGGATTGAAACATGCGACGTTGGCAATGCCATCGCAGGTTCATGTCGGCCCAAACCAGTGTGATGTCTGACATGTACATGCGACATCACAAATTAGTTGCTTAGATAGACGACGAGACCAAAACAAGACCGAATTCGCATATACATAACAATTGTACTATTATATGCCCGTTTGTGACGTCGGTCACAAATCGTTAAATCCGAAGAGCACGGGATTATAGTGCGACATCACAAACTTAAAGATAAGCTACCTGAAATAAGAATATACAACGTCGCACATTAATCGCATGAACCAATTTTTGGAAGGCAGATGAGAGATGTCGCATATATCCGAGGAAGCTTCGATAAGAAGCATACACAACCGGAAAAAATGAATCATAATCAACGTTATATTCAAAAAAATCATTTGCCAATATACAAAAACATCGTACCTATGTTTAAACTTAAAGAAAGTGCACATTGTCATAAATCTGAGACAAAACTAGATGGTCAAAAAATAAAACACATTCACAGACCACAGATCTGACATTGTAAAGTAATAATTCAAAATTTTAGGTGTTAGGAGAAAGGGAGGAACAAACCATTTTCCTGAGTATGGAAGATGATGAAGAAACTGGAGACTGATGGAATTCATGGGAAACTTGTGAGTAAATGATTGAACTGATTTTCAGGGTCCCCCTGTTTATACCCTTTTTGAAAAACCATCATTTCAAACCATTGTGTTGTCCACCTCGATGTATGCGACGTCGCAAAGTTGTCGGTTTATGCGACATGTTGTCGACAAGTTGGCGACGTCGCAAAGTTTGGTGGGCTAAAAATTCTAGCCCACCAAGCAACCGGTCAACAGTTCGAGTATGGTTCAGTAATTTTTCCCAACATAAATTTCATAACCCAAATTTCTATTTCAAGACTGGTTGAAACAAGAGTTCAATAAAAAAATTCTGTTACTGATGCTACAATTAAAACTTTACGTGTATGTCAAGTTAGATACTAGGGATTGATGAACATTAAAATAACATAGGTAACAAAAGTATTATTAAATATATATTAAATATCGTAATACACCAAAACTAATCTTGTTTGAAATAAAAATTAACACAATTAATATCAATAGACAAGAATTTCAACATCAGAAACTACAGGGCCAACACCGTTGACAAGCTTGAAGTACAGCGTGTCCCCTATTTCGAGTTCCTCTCCAATAAAGAATTACCTGAACCCCTTCGGCGTCAGGGTCTTCATCCTTTTGTCCCTCGGGTAATTCATGTGGTACTCCCGTCGGTAGGAGCTCCACAATTTGGCAAGGGACGTACTGGGTTTTTTATTTTAAAAATAATGTTCAATTACTATAAAAATAAACTACAGAAAATATTTATGAAAAATTTTTAAAATATGTGACAGGGATTACTTACAAGGATGAGAATGTCCCCAAAGTTTGTCTACGTCAGGGTGTGGATGAAATGAGAAATGATGTCGTCAAATATAGTTCGCGAACGTTCATAGTCTGAATCGCTTTGGATCTATTAATGAAGGAAATATTTTTAAAAAAATTTGAATATTGGTAATAAAAAGCTAGAAAACGCAATTTAAATGTAAAAAATAAAGCGCTCACCACTATGGGAGAGTGTCGCGAACCAGCATTGCCAGACATTATTCCTGAATTTTATATTTTAATGATTCATTACAAATCTATTCCAAGGTAATCAACTAATATATAAATGCAACATGTCTAAGCGATGTCACACATAGGCAGGTAAAAATGAAGGATTAACCGATTCGTGTGCAACGTCGTATAGTACAACAACAGCAAAACTTATCAATAGACGAAGTAGCTGACAGGTTGGCATAATCGAATGGTTAACCGACAAGTATGCGACGTTATATGCTAGATCAAATGTTATACTCCCTCCGTCCCATCTCAAATAGAACACTTTCCATTTTGGGTTGTCTCACCCTAATTTGCAAAAGCTGAAATTTGCAAAATTGAGCTTGTTTGACCTGGACCGAAAAGTCCAATTCACCCTTCCAGTTGGAAAAAATTGTTGGGCCATTGGGCTAATTAAAGACTGATCAGGGAAAAGGTTTTGAGCTGTCCAGCCCATAACCTTACGTTTGCCCTGCTTATTACACGTCCCTATGCCTTCACGTTGTGACGATTGAACGCTCCCCTTTACCTACTCCCCAATGCTCCCACTTTACTCACTTCCCAACACTCCCTTTTAATCTCCATTTACTCCATCCCAATGCTCCATTTACTCTGATCTCTCTTTGAATATCTTTTGAAACCTGTAATAGTTGTTTCTCTTCCAAATCCATAGCTCTCACTCACAGCTCCTCTATTTTACTCTGAAAATTCAACGGTAATGAACTTGTTTTTTTATGAGAACCCTTGTTTTCATTCTGTTTTTTTATGAAAACCCTTGTTCTGAACTGGTTTTTTATTAAAGCCCTGTTGTTTTCAATTTTCAGACAGATCGGCATGATTATTGAATTTTTATGCAGCGTGGATATAGGTTTTAGATGTGGGTTAGTCTTCCATTGTGTGTTGTGTTCATGTGTTGTTTATCTAGCTTTTATGTTTTTTGTCTAAAGCTGCAGTTGTAAACCCTAGTTGTGTCTGATCTGTTGTTTTTATGCATTTTTGAAGCTATTGTAGACCCGTTTTTGCTTTTTAAAATTTTTTATGGGTTTTCAACGATTTGCATGATTCTAGACCTTTTAAATCGTGTGGATCTTGGTTATTGATATGGGTTGATGTTTTTTGTAACCTCAATTCTGGGTTCTTGCTGTTGACATGTTTTTTGTGACCTTGGTTCTGGGTTCTTGCTGTTGACATGTTTTTTGTGTTCCTTTTTTCAGATTTGTAAGTATTACGGCTTCAAATTTTTAGATGAATGGCATAAATGTGTTTTTTGTACCTCAATGAACTCTGTGTCCAATAATTTTCTGCAATAAATATCTAACTCCATGTGCATGTCCCTTTCCTTGTTCTAAATCTCGTCATATTCGTGCTTTTAATTTGGGTTGCCCTGACTCTGCTCTGTCTTCATCATTTTTAACTGTGTTCAACTCTGCTCTGTTTTTAATTGAGTTTCACTCTACCCAAGTTTGACCGCGTTTAACTCTGCTCCTTTGTGTTTAACTCTGCTGTCGAACTCTATTTTAGTTTAACTGTCCTCTTAGTAATAGTCTCACTTTGGTTTTACTAGTTGTTTAACTCCGTGTTCATGTGTTTGATCGTGACTGTCGTGTTTTCTTCTATGTTTTTCCGAAGTTCTATCCCATTATGTTCAGTGTGTTGTCTATTATTTATTTTTTTCTGCGGATACATATTCACAGTCTATGATCCTCATAATGGGAAGTCGTGACTAGGTTAAGGCTGTCCAAGTAACCAGTGGCCCTAGCCAACCCTCGACAGTCACTGATAAGACCCCATCTGATGTTCACCACTACTCACCGCATGATTTTGACTCCCTGTGCAGGAGTGATATCTGTTCTGAAATACCAATTGCAACTCACTTCAGTCCCATTCATTTTTCTAAATGACATGTGAACTCAGACGATTCTGAATCTCAGTTTGAATGGCCAAAAAATGTACGTCGTGATGGTTCTGAAAGCCCTGAGTTTCCCCCTGGCATTGAGCCTGCAAAGTATCACAGCGTGAAATTCGGTGAACCTTGGTTCTATGAGACTGGTTCTTGCTATTTTCCTAAAAATTGGCCTAAGAGGGAGAGGTCTAAAAGGAATTTCCAACATGTCATCTGTGATATGTCTGCTTTGAAAACCGGTGGTTGGGTTTGTCCTCAACAGAAGAAGAAAAATAGAGGCAAACAAGGCTACCAAATCAGGTTGTATCTTTCTTTAACTTGAGTATTTTTTTAAAAAAATTGAATGTTATCTATGAGTTATATCTTCATTGGTTTATATTTTTTATCAATGCAGGTCCAAACTGATTTGGATGCTGAAACTGCTGCTATGCCTCTGAATTGGATTATGTTGAGCCATAGCCCTATGGGCAGGGGTAACTTCATATTGGGGGAAATGCTTAATTCTTTCGATTAGTTAATTCTGGACTGTTTTAACTGTGGACTGTTTGAAACTATGGAGTGTCTTTATTAAGGACAGTTTCAATTCTGGACTGTTTGGATTGTTTAAAACTATGGACTTGTTAATTCTGAACTCTGTTAATTTTGGACTTTGTTAATTTTGGATTGTTTTACTGAACCATATTGTGCTGATTTTTTGTGCTATATCTATATTTTTTTGAGAATTATTAAATGTTGTAAATGGAGCTCTAGTATCAAAATTTGTGAGCCATAAGTGTTAAAATAAAATGCAGCCAGTGGCGTTGTCTAAATTGGTGGGGCATATTGAAATCGATCACAAGTTATGCATGTAATGTGTTCATAACCTAATTAGTAAACAATCGATGATGAAGTTGTGATTTATGAGGTAACCTTATATGCAGCCATGCTTTTTGGTTTTTAAACCATTCAGATCTTGGCGGGGGAATATTGATATGCAACTGTGTGTGTTTTTTTGTTCTTAAACCATTAACATCTTAGTGGGGCATTGATATGATTGAAAAATCAGCCTGAGATTGTAATGATTCTAGTCCTAGCTGCAACTTATAATGATGATAATTCATATTATACAGCATAGATGCAACTATGTTATGGTGAACGAAACATTAGGATGACATCTAAATGTGATTTGTACTTCATTGTGTCAAGTTTGTATTGTGTGATCAATCATTTGTTGCATTAAGTTTCCAATTTCAGTTCTAACATTCTGGACTTGGGGTTTAAAACTAATCATATTGCATCGAAACATTTTTCAGACACTCCATTTAACTAGTATCTGCATTATATTTTACATATTACACTAAAAAGGGAAAATAATGTCCCTATATTAAAAAAGGTTGCCCTATAAACATGTCTCTGAAAACCAAAATCCATGTTCACCCTAGAAAACTGATTTCTAGAAGCACAACCCTCCAAAATATTTTGTTGCATCACTTACCCTTCCATCTCCATGCTCAGCAGTAGATCACGAACCATCCCTATCCTCTCAATTGCAATCATATCCTCCAAAAAAAACCCTTACAATTCCTGAATCAGCAATTAGATTGTGTGGTAGTAGGCCTACTCTCCTCAATATGTCTTTCCCCATGTGTTGTAACTTCAAATTGTTTCCCCCTCTGCATTTCATAATTTCCAGCATGACATTCTCAAGGGAAAGGAAAATTAGGTCTATTTTTCTAGGGTCTTCTCTAGAAAATGCATCATTTACAGCTCCTAATAAACCTTCTAAGTTCCTTTGAGGGTTTTGGTGTTGTAAGCTTTGGATAGAAGAAAAAAACCCAAGTCTAGGATGTTTAAATCAAGGCTTTTTGTTGGTTGGCACACCATGGTAATGTTGAATCCATCTAAATGGGCTGCAGCTAGGAATTTAGAATCATTTCCTAAAATGTGGGATGGCACATTATCTTGCTGTATTGATATGTTTTTTCTTGCCCAAATTGGCCACTTAGCTTGATTGTAAGGATAACCTCATATGTCAAATTTTTTTCTAATGCATTCTCTTTTAACCTTTTAAATTGGATGGAGTTCCATGGTTCCCCTAGGCCTATTTATGCTATAATGGTTGGCTTCTATACGTTTTTAATAGGAAAATACTCCTATTTTACCATCAAACATGACATTACCCTCAAAATCAAAGATGGGCCTACACACAACACAAAGGAACATCAACTTGGGAATGTAATGCTTATTTTGTCAAGTCATATATGGTTCTTCATTAGGGGCTACTAAGTACCTCGACGTTGCCTCAGTAAGATAGAACCACTTGTCGTCGATGTGGATTACATTGTGCATGTCTTTGAATTGCATATTGCATTTCAGTTTTGAAATACATCATTCAAGCCTTGTTAACTTAGCTTCTGTTGTCAAAACTAGATTAACTAAATTTGTATGGCTCTTTATCTCCTTTTCCATCACAGCCCTATGAACTGAACTTTTGCTGATATGTAGCCCTACTGCATTATATCTGCAGGTACGTCTTCTACTGTCATGCAAAGCCATCAAAGCTTCCAGATCTGTGGGTTTTTTACCCGTACCAGGACGGCCATGGCGCCTAGATATTCCAGTCACAGTTTCACCATTTTCTATTTTCTACTTCACCCTTGACCAAAAAAGGATGATGGTGCAAATTGACACCCCCCCCCCCATCGAGTTGCTGCTTTCAGCCTCTTATTGAGGCGCAGAATGCCATTTTGATGATTCTGAACAAGAAATTATGATACTTGTAGCCTTTCCTCGTCGGTCAAGTTGCAACCTACCATCACAGCCCTTAATCATCAACAAAGGGCTCGATGAAGAAAAGAAACGAGGGACCCAAGTTAAAATAAGGGCCAGTTCAGTTTAGAACTGGCCTGAACTTTAATTCTAAGAGCCTACTGCTGTGGAATTTATGACAGGGAAAAAGGAACGTCTGCTTGTGTTTATATAGAAGTCTTGTGGGTTTACTTTTTGTACCTTCATATTTTTTGCCTCCAGATTTTGTAATTTTCAATTCTGTCATATTTTATGTTTTGGCTCTGTAATTCGAAATTTTGGCTCCAAAATTTGAGATTCTGGTGGGAAAGGTTACAGCCTAACTGGATTTTAATTTGGGTCAAATGTACTATTCCTCGACACTGTTCATTGTTCACTTTATGTCAATTTCATCTACTATTTAGTTAGTTTTAAGGTACTTTTCTACTAATAAAAAATAACTCCAAATTTTCTCTTTCTGCAATATAAGTTGGGACGGAGGGAGCTAGACGGTGGGTTCTGATATTGTTGTGTCTCACACCAGTGGGAGGTCTCTCGGGTTGCACATGTGGGTGAAGTAACGCACCCTGGAGGGTTCTTGCGCACATTCTAGGAGATGTTTGGCATCTTCATGTAAGTTCCTAATAACCTCTGCGTAAGGTGGGGGACATGAGTCCAGATTAATCTCGGAGTTGAGACGCATCCTGGACATGACCTGCATCTGCATGAATGAGATGAACATTTTAGATAAACCCAAATGCAGAAATGTGTTGTGTTAAATAAATGTCATTGGACATAACTAATGAATACCATGTACTCAATAGTTGCCCAATCACCATGAAACCCCCCTGTAACCGCTGGGAGCCTGCCTGGCCGTTCAATCATTGTCATGGTGCTACGGAGGAACCACTCCATGTATTCCCGACCCAGTGTATATGGATCAGCTACTCTGAGAATCGGGACTGCGAATGCTGCCCGCTGCTCCCACGCCTGAACATATTCTCGCAGTTCAATTTGCCAATCTACGTTCGACCTCCCCCGACGGTCTCGTGAATGTAGAAGTTTTTGTACCTCCTTCGGCACTAGTTGCACATGTATAGATTGGATGTAGCTGAACTTCCTGAGCACATGGTGAACATAATGACCCTCGACCATGTGCCAGGATATGAGGTCGACAGTCAACAACCAGTTGTTCTTGCCGGCTGTGCAATAGGGCGGCAGATGTTGTAGGAGATGTTCAGGGTATGACTGCCAGATGAACTTCCAGAAAAAGAACATGTGTTACAAAATATGGGAATCCGTAAAGAACCGTGGATACCAAACTATCGAATACCTGGTTGTCGTCGAGAACTATCAGCTGATCACGGTACACTCTGAGCACATGCATCAGCGATCGCAAACAATTATACCGAGCTCTCCACTTGCGTAGGACAGACTGAAGATCAGTAGTTATCCTTAGTTATAAAAAATTTGTGGATTATTAGCTTGCAGTTATGGAATACAAACTTGGACCTAATAACACTTAAATTGTTAGTCAGTGGTAGTCGCCCGGCGGGACGAATGCTCGGTATTCTCTCCCACGCCCACAACTGGTAGGGAAAAGGAATGCAATTATTGTGTCAGCCCTGAATATGATAATGTTTAACACTAAGAAGGAGTTGTTGAAGCAACTGTTACCTGTAGTAGGACTACCGGGCCGGATATGGATTTCGCCGGGGGAATTGCGGTGTCACATAAGCTTTTGTACAAGTGTGCCAGAATGGCACTCCCCCAACTAAACTGGTGAGCCGTTCCTAAGTCCATGATCGGTGCAAAGTACATGAGGGGGATTTGATACCCGGACGTGTCAGACATGAGCGTGCCGCCAAGCAATAGTAGAATGAATGCCCTCGCCCGCTGCTGACCATCAACGTCCGTTGCAGGAACAAGAAGTGGGCTATGCAGCACATCAACCAACCAAGTGGCTCTCACACGACCTCCCTTGATGGCATTCGCGGGGGGTGTTTCCCCCAAGAAGTCGGTTCATACGGTCTTCCACACTACTGTCGGTCTTCTCCTGTCATGACCTGTGACAGACATGCTGTCGATCGGTAGACCCCAAATCACGCCCACATCCTGCAATGTGACTGTTGCCTTGCCCAGAGGAAGATGAAATGCGTAGGTCTCTAGTCTCCATCGGTCGACCAATGCGGTGATCAGCGAATGGTCAATCTCGACTGACCCTGAATCGAGGAGACCCTGGAAGCCTACCGCATAAACGTAACGCATGACACCGTCGGGAATCTCAACATCCCAACAGGCCCCATCACAACATCTTACCTGTAATGTCCTATCCTTCCAGTTACCCTTGAATATCTCCCATGCACGATGCTCCTAGTATAGGTAGATCAAATCCTCATTGATTGGATCGGGATGATCTATGATGTATCACTGCATACAATGAAAGATGCGTCATAAGTAAGTGAAACACAAAGTAAAGGCAATGAATTGTCAAAGTATTGTAACAGAACATAATTGGTCACAATATAGTAAATGCACACAACGTGGTATTTCTCATAGCCCAATTATAGTAACAGTTACAGTAATGCATTGTCCTGGAAATATAAGAAAACACAAATACACAGTCCCCTAACACTGAAAAGTCACAACGAAACAGAGAAACAAACTCGGTACTACAAACGGTACACTATGCAGGACGCCGATCACGAACACCTCTACGAACACCAGGAAATCTCTCGTTCATCTGATTCCTTATCCTTCTCTCCGAAAATTGCCCTCGTCTCCTATTGTGAAACTTCTTGATATCAGGGACCAACATCCAGTCTGTGGGTTGCCTAAATGTTGAATCTCTAACAGGCACAAAACCGACACTGTATTGTGATACGAAGGTAGCTGTGTGACATGCCCTATCACAAAGGTTGATGGGATCGTAACTCCTTTTCGGCAAACAGCCAAGGCGTGGGAACAAGACAGCCTAAAATTTTCCATTCTCGACAGCTGTATTGTTTCTTCGAGTATTTCACAGTGTAGTGGCGAAGGACCTTGTCTGAACTCTGTAGATCTGTAAATTACGATCATACACGCTAACAACATGTCCCTGCCTCCAGTTGTCGTTCCTCTTGAGCTTCTTCCAAATACTGCTCAGCAAAACAGAACTGCAAAATAACAATCACAAAGTACAGTTCACTTCCTGACCGAACACATATGTAGATAAACTTGTGTAACGTAAATGTACCTCCAGTTGGTGGCTTCCGTTAATCTTTGCGCAAACATTTCGACTGTTCTTTCAAAAGTTGCATTAATACAGGAAGTAATCAGTAGATGTCTCACCCACCTCAAACAATTGTTGTAACTCTCCGACATGTTGGTTGTAAGAATACCCCACCGACGGTTTCCATCAAAGGCAAGACTCCACTTACTGTTTTCATGTTCTTTCAACCATTCCTAGGCAGCGGGTTCAAGCTCTTCCAACTCTGCCTTGTACTCTCATCACTTCCGTTCCTGTCTAGCACTGCCAAGCTGCCAGACCAGAGTCTTCAGATGCGCATTTTTTAACTTCCCATTTTCTGCACTGAGGAAGTTAGACTGAAAATGCCTCAGACAGAAATGTCAGTACCCCGCCGGCTCCATCCATCCATCTGTGTGTGCCATTGCATTCAAGATCCCTGAATAACGGCCAGATATAACACATATGGACTTGGAATCATTACCTACCACATGCTGGTGAAACTTGACTATGAACCATCTCATGTGTCTCAGCATCCACTATCGCATAGGCGATGGGCAAAACGGAATCCTTTGCATCATGAACAATTGCAACAATCATGGTGGAAATGTATGCTCCTTTCAGAAAAGTACCATCAACACTGATCACAGGCCTGCACTGGCGAAAGGCTTCTATAGCCTGACCAAATTCCCAAAACACAAACTTAAACTTCCTAGACTCATGACCATGTACTCTATCAGGTACGTCCACCCAATCCACAACTGTTGTAAGATTTGCTCTGACCAGCTCATCCATAAACGTGGGAAGTCTCTCGAAGGATTCCTCCCAGGTTCCGAAGGATAAATCAATAGCCTTCTATCGACCATCCACGCCTTCTTATAGGAAATGGTAACATTTAACTTCTTCCGCATATGCTCTATAACATCGTTGACCCTGAAGGATGGGTTGGTCTCAACTTGATATTGAATGGAGTGAGTGATCATCAACGATGTCACATTTGTGTTACCATCCGATCAGCCAGCACCAATACAAGAATGTCTGCTTGCCCATTTGGTGATCTCCCGAATCCCAGGAGAGGACTTCATGCTTTCTCTGACAAACCAAAACAATTGCCACTACCGTCCACAACTTCCCTGCATTTGGCGTACCACGTACGCGACTTGCTCTCCATAACACGGTGTTCCCTGTTCATCTTCGAACTCCACCTAGATATTTCCTGCACCAGTTCCGGCTTAGTTCAAAATCTCATACCCAAATCAACTTCCCCAGTCGCTTGAACATAATTAGGAAGTATTCTGACACAATCAGTCGGGTCATACCCACATTTCTCAGGACCCCCATAATCCCTAAAGAATGTCCTGGTATTAGGATTCCACATTTGATGGAATGGAGTGGGAACATTGGTCGTATACACCAATGAACGATCATCATCCCCTGGATTCGAATATGTCGATAAGGAACGATCATCATCATTTTCTGCAAAAAAATTCCCCACCCTCAGCATCCTCTTCGTCCACATGAAAACTGCTTCTAACAAGGTCTCCATCAACACCACCGGACCCAGCCTCGCCAATTTCAGCGCCATAGTCATCGTCGAAGACATTCAATTCTTCATTACAACCACCATGCGGACCAGCACTCGTGAAGGGCTGACAGCAACCTGGATGGACATACGCTACAGGTTGACTCGACTCACCGGTTTCTCCAAAACCATGGAAATAATTAGGAGTTAGAAAGGAGGGCATGTTGCTAGAGAATAGTTCTGAACATTTCTCAACAATGACATGAATGTGCTTGGGCCAACATCACCCAGGCGTTCAAAGCTAGTCTCAATCCTCTCCAGCTTAATGTAAAGATCCGCTGACGACAGAGACATTCTATCAACAGTATCGAAGAAGGTCTTCATCGACTCATCGTCTTCCACTTCATAACATCGATAATACATAGAAGAATCAATCTTCTTCGGACAACGATAAAATATTCTCAACAGAAACCCTTCACAATTAATGCCAAGCTATATCACAATTAAATCAACTGATTGAGAGTGGCTTAACCTCCGCTTTGCAGTCACATGTTTTTCTTGTACGGGGAGACCATATTACACACCCACATTCACATCATACTTAATAACACCTCTCTATACAAGTACAACAACAAATTCATCGTACAACTGCAACGTAGTAGTACACAACAATTAATTACCTTCACAAATGAATATTACCATTCAATGCCGTAGATTACCATTCAATGATTCCGCATATGGAACATCATAGTAAAACATGTTCTTCACATTCTCATCATCATAAAC
>JAULKM010119159.1:0-38362 GCA_032355605.1 Rubia tinctorum | reverse complement strand
CACATTGATGTCAGATATCATTTCCTGAGGAGTGAGAGGAGAATCAGGGTGAAGAAAGTGGGAACTGCTGATAATCCAGCTGATATGTTCACCAAGCCTGTTCCACATAGCAAGTTTCAACACTGTTTGGACTTGCTTAACATCAGAGATAATTAGCTACCCAGTGGGGCAGTCCCAGGAGTGGAGGGAGAAGTCTACTCATCTGGCACTGTAATGGTGCGGCTGGAGTTTCTGGTTTGAGGATTCAAGTCAAGGTGGAGATTTGTTGGTATCCCTTGAATACGTAATAGCCACTTCGACAGGTTGGTATGGGGGTCTCGCTGCCCAGTCAGTGACCTGGGGGTCTAGGGGGGCGAGACGTCCCCGACCCGACGGTATAGCATGTCCTCTGTTTGGGCTGTTATTAGTATTCTGTCTTCTGTTCGGGTTTGGGAAAAAATGTTTTTGGGCCCAAAGTCATTAGTGTTTAAGTTGGAGAGGGCTATATATAGTTCATCGACCTTTTATTATAACCCTAAGAGACAGGATTGGTAGAGAGTAGCAAATCTGTAATTCTGGCATTTTCTCTCTAATGGAATCTGATCTTGGTAGGCTATGGATGTAGCCAATTGGTGAACCACGTAAATTCTCGATGTTTTATCTTTCGCTTTATTTTATTTTGCTTATTCTTTCTCATGTATTTAGCACAACAATATCACATAAGAAATTACGATTCATCATAGAATATACATGACATACTTCTCAGAATAATAATAAGCATGAGTCAAACATGAATATTCATAGACATAAAAGATAGGAAGATCTAGAATCTCACAAAATCATCACCTAGTCATGAATACAAATAAAACCTCCAAGTAATTACACTACTCCATGGACATTGAACCCAATTCAATCATTGAATTCAATGCCATAGGTATAAACTAGGAAATAGTAAATGAGAAGAGAAGAGTTAGTATGTTTCTCTCTCTACCTACTCTTAGAACTAGGAAAATGAAATTACAACTTCTTTGATTCATAAAACCTAGTAGACTAGTGCTTCTTTATACAGTGGTGGAAATGGGCCTTAGAGAAGCCCAAAACAAACGGAAACCCTGGCAGCATCATCGGCATAGGTCGTGCAAAAGTACATGGGCCGCAGACTGATGGCTTTCCTTGGCTAAAATAATTGTGCGGCCCGTACAAAGTCATGCGGGTCGCCGGCAGGAAGGCATTCTTGGAGGTCTTAGCGGTGCAGCCATGTAGAATCATGCGAGCTACCTTCTGGAGTCATAATTCTTAGCTTCTAATGGCACGACCTTGCAATAATGCTTGGGCAGTTGACTGGAGGTCTGGGTCTTCACCATGTGGGGCACAGGTTGTGCAAAAGCACACGGCCCACGCCAGGACTTAGTCTCATGAGCCATCATTTTTTCACGACCGTGTAAATGTACACGGGTTGTGCCAGTCTTCACTTATTTATGGATTTTGACTCTTTTTCTTCGGCGCATCCCATATACTGTCACGATTAAGCGTGTGGCATCGGTCTACAACAATTCTAGCTAATATCCTTCAATTATCTTCTAATATTCCTATGAATGGCCTTCACTAATCAACTCCTAAGTACTTATGAGCAATCTAAAAATTAGCTCACAAAATAGAATGCTCGTAAGGACATAGTATCCATTAGATCGAAATAAGTCACAAAACGAGTGATTTAGACAAGAAAACAAAAAATGGTAATCTAAACCCCTTGTAATGTAGACCCACTTAAACCTAGTTGTCAACCATGCAAAATCTATTAAAAGTTGTGTTAAGTGCATTAGTTAACAAATGCTTCTAGTGTCTCATCAACATCCTTGGTACCCTAAGTGTAAAAATTGAGTTATAAAATGATTAAACTTGAAAAGAATTTGAAATGTAGTATTCGGTGTTCTGGAAGTGGGAAAGGGAATTTTGGCTGGAAGAAGTAAAGCTCCTTACTAAAGTAAAGAAGGTTGGCATAATGCCTTTTCCAAAAGTACGAAGCGTACGTGCAATTTAAACTGAAGCTCCATTTATGTGAGACAACACCTACAATGATTAAGAGTGTGGATATATAATCTTTGTTAAAAACACTATGAATTAATAGATTATGTCATAAAATATTTTTTATTTTATTCCACAAATTAGCATATAAAAAATACTCTTTAAAAATAAATTAAATTAGAGATGAAACATGTAAAATCTGCCCCGTTTGGTCACCTCCCTTTGAAGGATGTGAAGATAGAATATTTTTTCCCACCAACCATGGCAATCCTTGTTTCAACACAAAAAATATACAGTTAGTTTATATGTAGAGATCAATAATTTTGAAGAGACACAAATCATTAACTTCATGCAGCTGACTCACATTAATTGGGAATTAATGGTACGATAAAAGGCTCGTAGGGACTCCTAGAATAGATTCCAATTGGCCCAAACTTGACCGTGTGTAACAACGGGCGCCGGCGGTGTGCAAGTAGTGGCGACCAAAGTCCAGTGGCTCTAACTTGACTATGGGTAGCATCGGGCACCGGATGATGGTGTGGATATAGCGGCGACAAAATTCCGGTGGCTATTCAGGTGATGTCGTGCCGGAGAAATAAGTGAAGGATAAACCGGTGATGTCTTACCTGTTTGTTAGGTAATAAAACTCTCATTCATTAGATAAATTATTTTTATATATAGCAATTATTATATTATATTTTAATTTTTAAAAACATCTCAAATAATTTAATTAAGTTTACATTCGGTTGAATGTTACGAAATAAGTATCCTGAAAATGAGGATTTGTTGGTACCAACTGTTATAAATGGTGATCCTACTACAACATCAAACAAAATAAAATGATATGGAAAAGTCAAACGTTAAGATTATCTTAAAAGCACCATATCCCCGAAATAATTTTTGTATTCTAATTGTAAAAATGTGAAATTCTTATGCGAGCATGTACATTATTATGATTTATTGTGATGAATATGTGTACATAGTAATGCACACGTAGTAGTATTTAAACGCACATTTTACGTTCATAATATGAACATCCTTGGTACCCTAAGGGGTAAAATTTGGGATATAAAATTATTAAATTTGAAAAGAATATGACTTTTATCCGACGTCCTGGGAGTGGGAAAGGGAATTTTGGTTAGAAAAAGTAAATCTCCTAATTACGGTAAGAAAGGTTGGCACAATACCTCTTCAGTAAGTATGAAGTGTTCCTGAGCTCTCAGCTAAACGTGATATCCATAGAGATTTGGCTCCGTTTATGTGAGGCAACTACTCGCAACGTGTAAAAGTATGCATAAATCATTTTTGTTAAATACTAAGATTTAATAGATTATGTCATAAATAATTTTCATTTTATCCCACCAATTAGAGTATAAATCATACACTTTGAAAACAAATTAATTTAAAAACAAAGCTTATGGAATCCGCCCCGTTTTGTCACACCCCTGTAAAGGATGTGAAGAATGACTTTCTTCCCTTCAACCATGGGAATCCTTGTTTAAACACAACAAATATACAGTTGGTTTGTATGTACATATCAATAATTTTGAAGAAAAACATATCATTAACTTCATGCAGCTAACTCACATCAAATGGGAATTAATGGTACAACAAAAGGCTCGTAGGGACTCTCAGAATAGATTTCGATCGGCTCAAACTTGACCGTGGGTAGTAACGGGCGCCAACGGTGGGCAGGTAGCGACGACTGAATTCGAGTGGCCCAAACATGACAGTGGGTAGCATCGCGGGGTGAACAATGATATACACGTAGCAGCAACAAAATTCCGGTAGCCATTTCACGTGCCGTACAAATAAGTGAAGGACGAATCGGTGACGTCTGACCCGTTTGTTACATAATAAAAGTCTGATTGATTAGAAAACTTATTTTTCTATATAGCCATCATTATATTTTTATTTTTACTTTTTTAAACAACTCAAATAATTAATAAATTTTATATTTAGTTGAATGATACGACATAAGTATCGCGAAAACGAGGATTTGTTGGTACCAACTATTATAAATGGTTATAATACTTTAGCATTAAACAAAATACAACGTTACAAAAAGGTCAAACGTTAAGATTTTTTATGAGCACCATATCCCCAATTTTTTTTAAAAAAATTTGCATTCAAGTTATAAAAATGTGCATTTTTTTGTGAGCTGGTGCGTTATTATGATTTCAATGTGATGAATATGTATACAGGGCCCGGTCCAAAGTATTTGGAGGCCCTGGGCAGAGATTTTGGGCCCTTTTATTAAAAAAAATAAAAATGAAATATATATTTGAATATATATTTAAGTTCATTAAACTAACTTAAGCCAATTGGGAATAAATGGTATGATAAGCTCATAGGGACTCCCATAATAGATTTCGATCGGGCCAAACTTGATTGTGGGTAGCAACGAGCACCGGACGGCATTGTGTAGGTAGTGGCGAAAAAATTCTAGTGGCACAAACTTGACTGAGGGTAGCAACAGACATTGGACTATGGTTTGCACGTAGCGGCGACTCAATTCTTGTAGCCCAAAATTGAACACATGTAGCAATAAGCACCGGACAGCAATGTGCATGTAGCGGCGATTGAATTCCGGTTGCAATATTGGTGATGACTTGTCTAAGAAATGAGTGAAGGATGAATCGATGATGTCTGACTGGTTTGTTAAGTAATAAAAGTCTCATTGATAAGTAACATAATTTTATATGTAGCCATTATTATATATTTTTATTTTAATTTGTTAAAATAACTCAAATAATTAGTAAATTTTATATTTGGTTGAATGTAACAACATAAGTATCTCAAAAATGAGCATATGTTGGTACCAACTGTTTTAAATAGTTATAATACTTCAGTATCAAACTAAATACAACATTATAGAAAGGTTAAATGTTACTATTGCGTCATCAGCACCATATCCCCGAAATATTTTGTGTATACTAATTGTAAAGATGTGCATTTCTTTTTGCGGGCTCGTGCATTATTTTGATTTATTTGTGATTACTATGTATATATTGTAATTCATATATAATAATATTGAAATGCACATTTTACGTGCATATTATGAACATCCTTGGTACACTAATGGTAAAAATTGGGCTATAAATTTATTAAAATTGAAAAGAATTTGACTTTTAGTATCCGGCGTTCGGAGAATGGGAAAAGAGATTTTTTCCTGGAAGAAGTAAACCTCCTCATTAAAGTAAAGAAAGTCAGCATAAATACTACTTCACCAAGTACGAACCGCTCGTGCAGTTTTAGCTGAACACAATATCCATCGAGATTTGGCTCCATTTATATGAGGCAACCACCTGCATTGAGTAATTGTGTTCATATATAATCTTTGTGAAAAATACTGATTATTAATATATTATGTCATAAAGTATTTTCATTTTATACCACATATTAGCATATAAATCATACACATTAAAAACAAATTAATTTTAAGACGAACCTTGTGGAATCCATCTTGTTTGGTCACCTCCCTGTAAACATGGTGAATATTAGAATTTAGTGATTTAGGATTTTTGAATTGGATATGAAACCCGATCCCAATTTTTTTGTTATATAAGAGACTGAGTTTCGATATTGGAACAAAGTCTGTCATATCTGACATAGAAATTATGTAGTTCCAAATGCGCAACAGTTTCTCCAATAACCATTCCGAGTTCGAAACACATTTCCTGACTTAAAAAAAGGGCAATAAAGGAGGTTTTCAAATGGGTATTAATACCCATTTGTTTTCAATGCGAGTTTTCTCGCATTTTTTCCTCCAAACACCTTCTTCTTCAAAATTCTTCACAAATATCTCTTACATTCTCGCCCTAACTACCTTAAATAAGTAAAAAATATAACCATATAGACTATATTTTGGCATTGACTGGCCATTTCCGGCTCGAAACAACCTTACGTAGTAAATGAAGCTCAATGTAGTACAAATGAAACTCAATATATAAACTGAAACTCAATATATAAACTGAAAATCTTCATTAATGAAATAAATGAATTACAACATAAACTTGTAATACATAAAACTAATCAGATGAAATAACAATCCACAACGACTAGTATCCGTATGTGGAACGACCAGGAAGACAAGAATCTAACACCTTTATCATACAATCTTCAATCTAATAAGTAGACGCATACCTATCTTCACCACCCCAGAAAAATTCAAACATTATTTCACCAGTAAAGTAGATGAATTCAGCTTCAATGTACCCTCCGGAGCTGAAGGCAAATCCACCTTAAAAGCTGCATTATTACCTAAAAACAATGCTTCTTTTCGCAGCCCATGGATCACCCTAAACTCCTTATTCTCAATGTCTCATTCAAATATATCAATCTCTGTAACAAAAGAATATTGGAGGTCTCTAACCAAAACAAGCCTTCGATCGAATGATTCTTCCAAATAACACTCAGCATGTTAAATGTCGTAGCAATACCCAGGAATATCAGCAACCAATACATGAACCACATTAAACTCTGCCCCGGAGGGATCAAAATACTAGACACTCGTAACACTACCTTTATTTTTAGAAATAATGTAAAATCTACCACTGTAGTAATTAAGATAAATTTCACACCAGCACTAATTCTAGTCCATGTATGATCAACTGATCTATAAATTCCTAAACTTCCATCCAGAAAAACAACCATAAGATGAAATGTTGAAGCAGAACCCGGATTAACTGATAATGTACCCTTCATAGTGTAGTTACCTGAATTGAAATGATTATCATAACAATGAGGAAGCTATATTCTGGTATTTGAGTAACGGGTTAACAAAAAACCTTCACCTGGCTCTAATCCAAGTAACCACCCAAAACGTTCCTCAATTCACTTTCTTCCTTCAAGTTTAAGAAGATAGAGCCTCATCAAAATTTTTATCTTCATCATGCAAAAGAGGTAACTTTCAGCACCATCAGGGACTATTGGACCCAACAGCATATGTAGCGAATGCCCATTGAATTCATTCCTTCTGACAGAATTATGCAAAAACTTGGCATACTCTTCTCATTTAAAGAAAATTGGAGAAGAGAAGAAGGTGCAACGAAAAAACATGAAACTCATACATTGTTAACTACTTGCGTATTTGTTAAACAAGAGGGAATTCTGTCTCATACATTAGCTTATTGGAATTTGAACACGTTTCGATAGTGGAATTCATTCTTTCCTTTGAATATAACTTCCGAGAATATGTTCAGAACTCACAACCCAGTGTGACTAATTTTTGCTTTAGAAACAAATGTCAACTGTTACGTTCTCATAACATAAGTTACAATCTCTTTTGTATTTTCGGGAAACAAATTGATCATCTTTATCTCTCTTTGTCTTTAATCTTTTTTCACAAATATAAGTTACGAGCACGGAAGACATTCTGAGGAAAATAATTTGGTGTATACCTAGCCCATAATCTGGAGGTTGTTGGCCTTTAGGCCCACCCTAATATTTAACCATAAAGTCCAATGATCACATCACCAACGAACCGAGAAATTTTGAGCCGTGTCTGAGAATAGGCCACAAACTGATAAAGGTGAAACAATGTTTAGAGGTTAAACCATGAACCGAGATTGTAGGAACCATGATGCAACCCACTATCTCAGACGCTGACAATACGGAACCATGATTGTAGACATCTATAAATAGAGGGAGATTATCACTGAACAAGGTAAGTGAAACAAAACTAATTCTAATTATCTAAGGAAAAGACTGACTTGATCGTGAGAGCATTTTCCCCGGAGTCACTTCCGGGATTTGTTTTGCAGGAGGAGGTACTTAATGGTGAAAAATAAAGGCTTTACTTGGTTTGAATACCACATCATTTGGCGCCGTCTGTGGGTTCAAAAAAATCAAAATCCTTCAAGTTAATTATGGTGTTCACCAGAAGTGAGAGAAGACATAACCATCAGACACAAGAACAAAAACATGAACCCCAGTCAGAACCAAGCATATGTCCCTTGCAGAGGAAAAGAAGAAAATAGGTAAAATACGAAAGATGGTGAGGAGGAAGCGGAATCTCCTAATACAAACTAAGAAAATGGGAGGAGAGCATTCGCAGCGTTCCTAGAAGTAAATAGAGAAAGCCTATGCAATCAGTTTTTGGCTACGCTCAAGCCAAAATCCCTAAGGGTAAATAAAAGACTAAATCAAGGGGTATGAGATTCTTATCTATGAAGATGAGTTGAATGAGATAATTGTAGATGACCATGCGGATTAATGACCATTGGCACCACATCTTTGGGATTTTAAGATGCCAAAGGATTTCAAGCTTCCTTTGCATGGGAAAATATATGATGGAACCATAGATCCAAAATAATTCATGCATTCATATTACAGCATCATGACATTTCGTGAGGAAGAAAATGAATTCGTACGTAAAGCCTTCCCAATTTTCTTATTAAGAACAGCGATCATGTGGTACGAAGACTTGCCAAAAGGAAGTATTAAGTCCTGGGCATAGTTGTCAGATTTTTTTAAGCCGCTACTATCAGAAGCAGAAGTTCACCAAAACAATCACAGATATAAAAAACATAGCTCAGCGAATTGATGAGAGCCTCGCAGAATACCACAATCAGTTTGTCACCGAAAGTTTGCAGGCTCGAGACTTATCATTCCAATCCTTTTTGGGCACATTTACAGGGGCATACGGTCAGGAGAGTTCTACAAGGAGCTCATGAAAAATGCTCGAAAACCCAAGAGAGTTGCAAAAAATGATCGAGCAACATGTGAGTTAAGAGGAAGCAAATAACTGCAAGATAGAGCGGGAGCGAGGTGAGAAAAAAATGATGGAAGATTCACAGAAGGGGTTTAGAAATAAAGGGAAATGAAATATCCCTTTCAAGGGAAGAGAATCGGGGATGCAGGTTGCATCATCCCAAGAGACACCCCTAACAAAGTTGAGTAGGGAAATATGGCAAGAGAACAGGGAATTATTCTGTAAACCGGCACCAATGATAGCACCCCCTGATAAAATATCCAGAGAATACTATGGTGTCTTCCACAAAGACCATGGCCATGATATCGAGTATTGTAGAGATCAAAGGAGGTAGATAGAGAAAAACCTGAGAAATGACTATTCGAGAAAATACAAGAAAGAAGATGGGGGAAGCCAGTAGAATGAAGTCAACAAGGCAGGGAGCTTCGTGGCAAAAACCTAGGGCATAGCGAACACATATAGCAAAAATCAGAAGATGATAGCAGCGATCGATTATAATGAAGACACGGTGATTGAGACTCCAGAAAGAGTGATCATGCCTATATATGGGTCAACGGAGTCTCTATCCAATAATTCTTGAAAAGACAAGGCTAGATATTCACCACCATAAAAGCCTGCTTATAAAAGACTTTGTTCGGACGAAACAATCACATTTAGCGAAGAGCATGCAGTTCCCAACGCTTCGTCTCATAATTAAACAATGGCCATCATCACTAAAATTGGAAATGCAATAACTCATAGAGTTTTTGTGGATGATGGAAGTGCATTCAAAATCTTGTTTGTTGAGTGCTTTGATAAGCTAGGATTTAAATGGACAGATCTAAAAAAGTCCACATTCTCACTTGTAGAATTTACGAGTTAAGCAAAGACACCCTTAGGCAATATACAACTACATGTTACCATTGGTGAGAGTGATAGGAATAGTACCATCATTTGCGATTTTGTAATCATTGATGAGCCAAGTCCATTCAAAGGCAATATTGTCTATATACCACTTAGTAATGAAGTTCCCGACTCCAGCTAGAATCGCAACAATAAGAGGAAACAAAAAAATAACGTGGCAGTTCATGGCCATAGTGATGAAAGCAGGAAAAAGTTTGGAGCAAACGAAGATGGTTAGAACTGTCTCTAATAACAGCTTACTCGGGCAATATGAGTGAGCAGTAGGCCTGGGAGAAAACACTGAAGTTGTCAATCTGGATGACGAAGACACTTCTAAGTCAATCAAAATAGGGAAGCATCTTCCAAATCTGGAGAAACAAAAGGTCATAAGAATCCTGCAAAGTCATAAGGATACATTTGCATAGACAGTGCAGAACATGAGAGGAGTTAACCCAGAAATTACTACCCATTCCCTGAACATTAGCAATTCAATTAAACCAGTTAAGCAGAAGCAATGAAGCTTCGCTAGTGACAGGCATAAATCAATTGAAGAAAAAGTTACAGCTTTGCTTCAAGCTGGTATGGTGAAGGAGGTAACATATCTGAAATGGTTGGCAAACCCAGTGATGGTATAAAAGGAGGACGCATTATGGAGAAAAATACAGCATTCATAACAAGCTTCGGGATATTTTGTTGTGTGAAAATGCCATTTGGTATAAAAAAATGTAGGAGCAACATATTAGAGAGTGATCGACAGTGCATTTCACAATCAAATTGGGCAAAATTTGGAAGCATATGTTGATGATATGGTCGTTAAGAGTAGAAGGATAGGCAGCTTCATGGATGATTTGAAAGAGTCATTAGATACACTGATTCAGATCGACATGAAACTCAATCCTAAGTAATGTATAATTGTAGTAGGCGCAGGAAAATTCTTACGATATAGGGTATCTTCCAGGGGAATCGAGGCCAATCCAGAGAAAATATAAGCTATAGTTGACCTTTATCGACCACGAACAGTTAAGGAAGTACAAATATTATTGGGATTATTGGCAGAACTCAGTAGATTTGTTTCAAAGGCAGTTGAGAAACACTTTCCACTCTTCGAGGTCCTGAAGAAGGATCAACTCCAGGCGTTGCCTAAATTGAATTCACCAATCTAGGGAGAAACCTTATATCAGTACTTGGCAGTTTCAAAGAACGCAGTTAGCTCGATTCTAGTAAGTCAAGAAGGCCAAAAATAGATACCAGTATACTACATTAGTAGAATATTACAAAGTGCAGAGAGAGCGTACATGTCGGTCGAGAGTTTAATTCTAGCTTTGGTGTACTCAATAAAAAGGTTGTGAACCTATTTCCACAGTCATGTTATAGTTGTCTATACCGATCACCCAGTCAAAGACAGTTTTAGGAATCCTGAAACATCCGGTAGAATGACCAAGTGGGCTTTTGAGTTGGGCAATATGAAATCCAGTTCCAACCACGAACTGCAATCAAGGCACATGCTTTAGCATATTTCATCGCAGAGATGACGAGCAAATATGCACAAGACGCAAAGGCCCAGCAGAATTTTGGAATTAGCAAATAGAAATCCAAGTAGGTGGATGTCACATAGAAACTATTTGTGGATAGAACATCCAGCAAAGAAGGTTGCATTGTAGAACTACTATTAGTCAGCCTATATGGAGGAGAGCACGGATATTCACTTCGTTTCGACTTTCCGCTCACTAACAATGAGACGGAATTTGAGGAATTAATATGTGTCTTAGACCTAACAATAAGGATGAAGGTCAAGAGAGTTTGGAGCTTTAGCGATTCATAGATAGTAATCCAGCATGTCAGAGGGGACTACAAAGTGCGAGAAGAATAGCTTATAAAATATTTGACATTTCGTCAGCTTATCGCTTAACCCGGATACTTTGATATCCAACATGCGTTAAGAAGTGAAAATACAAAGGCAGATGCATTGAGTAAGCTAGCAATAGATCGGTTTAATTCATTGTTCGGACACAAATATGTAAAAGTTGAAGTTATTCCAGTCTGAAGTACAGAAATAACAACCTTGTCAACAGTATAAACAGAATAAGCAAAATGGATGACACCGCTGATAGACTACTTCGCAAGGGAAAAGTTTCCAACATACGAGGTACAATCCAGAAAGTTGGAACTACAATCTCACAATTACGTTTGTGAATGATGAGTCCTATACAAAAAGGTTTCCTATCTCCATGGATAAAGTGCGTGGGACCATAATCAGCAGAAGAGATCTTGAAAGAAGTACATGAAGGGCTATGCAGAACACATCAGGGATCTCAAACAATTTCAAAGAAGATAATTCTGGTAGGATACTATTGGCCAACTATGTTCAACGATGAATATAACTTCGTGCTTAAGTGCAGAAGTTGCCAGATCAATGCCCCAATATCGTATAAACCGCAGGCTAGCTAAACAAGAGTGTTGGTGGCATGGTCGTTCGATAAATGGGGAGTTGACTTGGTTGGACCTTTCTAAAGTGTGATGGAAGTGCAAGATTCCTGATTCTGGCAATTGACTAATTCACAAAATGGCTGGAAGTGAAGCCGCTGGGAAGGGTAACAACGGAGGTAACAAGAAAGTTCGTCTGGCAGAACATAGTTTGTTGCTTCAGGATGCCACAAACTGTCATCATGGTTAATGGCACGCAATTCACCAATAGAGTCTTTACTGGATCGTGCTTGAAGTTATAGATTACACATAAGTTCACCTCTGTAGGTCACCCTCAAGCCAATGGACAAATAGAAGTCACCAACAAGGCTATAGTTCAAGGTATACAAAAATGATTGGAAGGGAAGCAAGATGGTTGGGTGGACCAGATACCCTATACCCTGTGGTCATATAGAACAACTGTTCGACAACCAACAGGAAAATGCCATAAAGTTTAGTCCATGGTCTTGATGCAGTGATACTGGTATAAATTAGGAACTCGAGCATTCGAGTACATGTATACAAGGAGGATGATAATTCCAAAATGATGAGACTGGACCTAGATGAACTTGAAGAAAAGAGGCAGCGAGTAGCGATCACAGAGGTGAATTATAAGGAGAAGATGGATGGAGCACACAATTAAAAGGTCAAGGAGATGCAATTCCAAATTTGTGACTTTGGGCTGCAAGAAAATGAAGCGAGCCTAGCAGAAGAAAATGGAAAGCTAAGCCCAAAATGGGAAGGCACGTATAAGATAGCAAAAGTGCATCGTTCCAACTGCTATGAGCTAGAGAGATTGGATGGCAGTAGCGTCCCCAACAGTTGGCATGTGATCAACCTTAGAAAGTTTTATGTGTAATATCTAAGGAGGAGGGTAGGAAAAATCCAAATGTATAGAATCCATGAGATGATCATTCGTGATGTTCACATCCTTGTTTTCTTTTGAAAGTGATATTATTGCAGCCGTACATATTAAATATAAAAGTGCATTTTTGGGGGAAACAAACTTTTCATGTTCTTTACTTACATTCTCGGAATAATAGCCAAATAAGGCATATCGCAGACAATTGAGTTTGGCCAAGCACAAAGAAACAACTTACTACTTTTCGAATTTGCTAGCTTTGGATCTTACAATGTCACGATCTTACTTTTGCAAGCTATAGATCTTGCACAGAGGAAGATATTCCTATAAAACAGCAAAGCAAGCAAGCAATAGATCTTGTCGTTTGCACAATACAAGTTCCCGAGTTCCCAAGCAATAGATCTTGGAACTTCTCAAACCCAACTAAGAAAGCTATAGGTCTTGCAAAATAGTAGATATGACCACAAATGCAACATAAGAAGGCAATAGATCTTGCAATTTTGCACAATAAAGATCCTTATTTTTGCAAGTTATAGATCCAGCAAAATAGGCAAGCATGCCAGCAAAATCAGCAATAAAATTTTTACAGCTTCCCATGGAGAAACTTCAAAAACTACAACACGAAAATAATAGATGCATAAATAGACGAACGGGAGGAAATGTAAAAAAACACAACACTTAAATGTTGATAGATAGGGGAATGCAGAATTACAAAATATGAATCAGCATAAAGCACTTCTTCAAACATTCCAAAAAAACAAATTATTGATGCCTTGATGTGTAGGATGATCCAGAGGATGAAGAACTGCCACGGTGATGAGGTGGCTCAGCTTCGTGATGAGATTGTTCAGCCTTGCGACGAGATCGTTCAGCCTCGCACTCATCTTCTAACATATTGTCGTAACACTATTTCATGTATAAATAGGTGGGATGCCATGTAAAACCTCTTTGTTCTATATGATCAAGATGATTGGCTTAGTACGCTATAAAATAAGTTGTATGGCTAAAGTCCTCATAATTAAGCTGCATGCTCATAATGTCAACGGTATCTTGATAATTCATATTCTTAGCCATCAAATTTTTCACTTCGTCTTCTAATTGGTGAATATGATGTTTCACTTCGTCTTCATAAAATTAATCCTCTGCCTGCTGATACTCATCGATAGGTCTCCACGACCAGTAGACCAAAGAGATGATGATGGAAGGGCTTGAAGTTTGTCCTTGTATTTAGTACAAGCTTGCTCAAGCTAATGCACACATGAGTCAAGATGATTACACTCAGCACCAAGATTTTCATTCTCACTGCAAAGCTGAGTGTTTTTGCCATATTGTTCATCAAATCTACTTTGCCACCCAACCGTAGAAGAAAAAAATGATCACACTCACTCTACTTTTTATTCCATAGCTCTAACAGATCATCAATACGAGAACACTGTTTATCAATGATCAAGATCTTTTGATGAGCTTCGCTAGCCTTGATTGAAGCAAAATTCTTAGCATCCTCCTGTTGACGAAGCATTTTAACAATGCTCAACTAATGGCGCTGAATAATATTTTTCTGTTAAGTACAAAACTTTTTCAATTCGAGGACAAATCTTGATTATCATTTAAAGTCTTTGTCAATCCAACTTCAAGATCATGGGTACCAAGTAACAATTACTTCAGGCAAATATTCAAACATGCTGCCCATTCATAAACATGAGGAGGAAGATGGAGCGAACGCATGTATACGCCTACAGATTCAAGATCTACCAAACAGCGAACTATATCTTTGTAAAGCAACTTAATGTTATAACCTTCAGGCACAAACTAGCTACAAGGACATGCTGAAGTAGGAATTTGCCACCCAATATATAATGGAGGAGATTCCAAATTGGTGAAACAATTAACGAAAACATGCTTAACATAGTCTCTTAATAAAGACTGGGTAGCTTCGATCAACTTAATAGGGCAAGGTTAAGGATGAGAGAAAATTTAGAATGACGACAAAAACAAGCACTAGATCCCAAATAGTCAAGACTTTTAAAATTTTAATTATCAACCAAAATATCAAAGCCCTGCATGTGAATATTGTGATGGGAACTTGAAAAATTAGAAGCATGATCCAAAGTTAATACCCATAGTAATACAAACAGTATAAACATACATCAAGATATTCTTATCAATTACAAATAAAAATACTAAGGTCATATAACATTAGAAGGGAAACATGTGTGGTATGAACAAGGGCGGCGGAATCATCCTTGCTTGCATCCTGAGCACAAACCTCAGTTCTTGCATTGGCTTCAGCATTCGCGTTAGCTTCGACACCCTCATGGGGTTCAGCATTCACATTGGCATCAGAATCAATAGCAGCCTCAGAAGGCTGGAAGCCAAAGGGAATATCCTCAAAGTAATCAATCTCACACTTCTTTAACTCAGCCACAGAAGGAATACAAGGCAGACTGGTGAGGTGAGACATCAGTGCATAAGAGTGACTTCCATCAAAAATGCTACAGATGAACCCTTTGTTAAGAATAGATTTATGTTTCCATAGAACCTTCTCTAGCTTAGGTGGAACCACATTTGGAGGTTTAACCATGAACCGATAAAGGCGGAACCATGTTTGGAAGTTTAACCATGCACCGAGATTGTAGAAACCATGATGCAACTCAAGATCTCAGATGGTGACAACACGGAACCATGATTTCAAACATCTATAAATAGAGGGAGATTAGCACTGAAGAAGGTAAGCGAAGCTAAACTGAGAAATTCTCAATCTCTAAGGAAAATGTTGACTTGAGCATCTAAGCATTTTTCTCGGATCACTTCCGAGATCAGTTTTGCAGGAGGAGATACTTAACAGTTAACAACAAAGGCTTTAATTGGTTGGATTACCACATTATAATGAAATAAATAAATTATTTGTTACGAGTCCAGAACATATGTTCCGACCTCATTTACATTTTCAGGAACTGAACTGATGGTCTTCAACTCTCTTTGTCTTTAATCTAGTTTTTCCAACTATTTGTTACGAACTCGGAAGAATATCTGAGGAATACTATGAAACTACGAAAGTATATGTTATGATTTTTTAACTTAAGTTCCTACCCTTATTCATTTTCAGGAACCAAATTGATCTTCTTCCACATAAAATTTTCCCTAAACAAGTTATGAGCTCGGAATAGAATCTGACCTCTATTAGAAAAGCATGAAATACATGTTACGAGTCTGGAAACTAAGTTCTGACCTCTTCTATTATTTTAGGGAACAATCTGCAAATCTTAACGGTTAGAATTTTTTTGATTAAACCCAATAAAAGGTCATGCCATAGTTCCAGAGTAGGAACAAAAATTTGGACCTATGATAAATGACCACAAATTTTTTTCGATTTCAAAACCCTTCCTCATATATAAAAAAAAAACCAAATCTGGGTTCGTTCACAGAACCATAATCGATTTCTGATAGTGGAACTTCAAACCCCCCCTCAAATTCAAACTCTAACACACGTGGGAAACATCTCCTCACATCATGTCTTCTTCAAATCTCACTGCACAGGTCATTGGACGTTGTTCCAAAATCCACGAAAGGATGTCAATGGAGTAATCTGGGATACGAAGCTAAGTTTCTCTCTCTTGAAGCTCAGACTAAGTTTAATGCTTAATAGTTTCAGGAAATTTATTGGATTATTATGTTATAGATATGAATGTGTACAAGACTGTAGGGCTAGAGGACCCCGTTAGGTTGTTTGAAGATCAACATGTCCTTAAACTTCGTAGTTTTAATGAACCTAATTACTTTGATGAGATATGTCAATTGTATGCCAATTTTCACGAGGTTGAGGGTTCAGGTAGTTATTGGACTAGGGTGAACAGTTATAATGTTGAAATTAGCCCGTGGATTATCAATCAATTAATTGAATGCCCTTACAAGGGTTTGGAAGATGTTTACCCACAAGTGGAGAATGGGCCTCTAGATAACATTTATCATGCGGGGAATGGCCGCTTTGATGATTATCCTAAAATTGACCCTATTGCGTGTAGTGTGAAATACTTTAGATGCAATCGTCATGATCTCGGTAGACCAGAATCATTTTATCCAAAGGAACTCAAAATATATCAATGTATTGTGTACTATATAATAGCTTGGTCTATAGTACCCACTTTCGGCCACACCACCGAGCCAAATTACTTAACTCTTATGATGTTCTAGTATGTCATTGAGTGGGACAAAGTTAATTTCAGTAGCGTAATTTTTAAGCACATTATGTGTGTAGCTACATCAAAGAGATTAATCAAGAATCTGCCTTATGAAAACATGATTACATTAATCTTACGTGTTGTGAATGGGTTGGATTTTCATGGGGAGGAGAAGGCTTGAAAGTATTTTGAAAAGCAATACTTTTTGAACAAAAAGTGGATATTGTATGAGAACAAGTGGTATCACCAAACCATAGATGTGGCCGAACCTTACAAGAGAGCATGGGTTGAACAAGGTACATTTATTGTTTTTAAAATATATGTATGTTAAACACTTGTCTTGTAATAATTATTATTATTTGAAAAATAATTTTACAAAGGAGTCTGACCCTAGATTTATGAAGACCATGAAGAATTGCCTCAGACATGTTCGCAACAAAGTATGCCAACTCAGGGAGCGTGTATGGAAGCTCGAGAACAAACAACATGCTTATGAGCGAGCCTTCAATGAGTTAAATACCCCACGCCTCAAATGATGCTCATAAGTGTGACATGTTACAGGCCTTCCATAGGATATGCTAGGAACTTTGTTTATCTTGGTTGTAACTGTAACACTTTACCTAATGTATTAAGTCCTTCTCTTAAATTCACTATACTAGAAGAATTATATTAATACAAAATTATTTTGTGTTCGTTCTGATTTTTTTTCTTAGTGTGAGTACAGATTCTTAATAACAAAAAAATGTGGTATTCATATTATAGCATGGTCTTGAGGTAGCAGAGGAAGCAAGGAATGATGACCAATTCTCAAAAGAGGTTACGAGCTCAGAACAACAATCAGGGGACGTTAGGAGTTTGTAACGTTGCTCGTCCTTTCAATAGCCTTCATCCATTAAGGTTCCTTAGTCGAAACCATATTCGTATCCCAGTTTTGAGTCCGGAACCTATCACATTAGAAGTTACTTTTGCACAACCGCCTTTAATTGTACATAATCACATGCAGTTATACAGTGAACCACCTTCGATTCATATTAATAGAAGGCAATTCGTTCAAAACCGCCTTCCAAAGAACTGGAACCACCTTAAATTTTTTCAGTGCCCCAAAACAAGAAGTTCCGAGCTCGGAACCTATCCTAGAAGGCGATTCCTGGAAAATTTAGTAGAACCGCCTTTGAACTCCGCCTTTAATAGGACATTCTCCACTGGTGCCTACACTTGTTTCCAATTTCCTATGCTTATCAATGGAATAAAATGAAAATACATCATGATAAATTCTAATAACTCTTAGTTTTTTTTATCTAAGATTATATATGCAAACTCTTACTGGTTTTTGGTGGTGGCCTTACATAAATAAAGCCAAATCGTGATGAATTTCACGTTAAACTTGGCTGCCCGAGCACTTCATGCTTTTTGAAGAGGAATTATGCTGCCCTCCTCTAATTTTATGAGGAGGCGTACTTCTTCCAACCAAAAACTCGCGTTCCTACTCCCAGGACGCCGAATACTACAGGTCAAATTCTTTTCAAGTTTACTTTAATATACGCATTTTATAGCCCAATTTTTATCCATATGATACCATGGATGTGCATAATATACACGTAAAATGTGCATTTCAATACTATTATATGCGCATTACTATATATAAATAGTAATCACAATTAAACTATAATAATGCAAAATCCCACACAAAAAATGCACGCTTTTACAATTAGCAATACACATAATATATTGGGGATATAGTGCTTATGACATAATCTTAACGTTTGACCCTTCCAAAACATTGTATTTTGTTTTATGCTGATTTATTATAACTATTTAAAACTGTTGGTACTAACAAATCCTCATTTTCAGGATACTTATGTTGTCACATTCAATCAAAGATAAAATTTATTAATTATTTGAGGTGTTTAACTAAAATGAAATAAAACAATTACAAAAAAAACTATATATAAAATAAGTTATCTAATTAATGAGACTTCAATTGAATTAAAAACCATCGAGATATCGTTGATTTGTCCTACCCTCATTTCTCTGACAACACATTATCGAAATGGCCATTGATAACTCCTCGGCGCCTGCTCCGATGATCGAATATCTTTCGCCGTCGATGTCTGCACGCTGCTATCCGACTCCCTTTTCTACCAACGGTTAATTTTGGGCCGATGAAAATAGATACTAGGAGAGCCTAAAAGCTTTTCATCAAGAAATTAATTCTCAACTAGCTGAATGAACTTAATATTTTTTAATGAAAATTCTCGATCTCTACACGTGAACTAATTGTATATCTATTGTGTTTAAAGAAGTATCCACATGGTTGAAAGGAAGAAGCTTGATCTTTAAGATCTTTATAGGAAGGTGACCAAACCAGACGGATTCTATGAAGTTCGTCTTTAAATTAATTTTTTAAAGGGTATGCTTTATATGATAATCTTTGGAATAAATGAATACTTCATGACAATATCTATGAATTCCTAGTCTTTTAACTAAGATTATATATGCATACTCTTACTGGTTGTTGATGGTGGCCTTACATAAATTGAGCTAAATCTTGATAGATTTCTCTTTCATCATAGCTGCAAGAGCACTTTGTACTTTTGAAAAGGAATTATGAAGACCACCTCTACATTTATGAGGAGGTTTACTTCTTGCAGCCAAAAATTCCCGTTCCCACACCCAGGAAGTCGGATACTACGAATCAAATTCTTTTCATGTTTACTTTAACGTACTCATTTTATAACCCAATGTTTACCTTAGAATACCATGATTGTGCATTATATGCACATGAAATGTGTATTTCAATACTATTATATGTGAATTACAATATATACATGGTAATCACATTTCAATACTATTATATATGCATTACAAAATTTGGTGGGAAATTTACAAGCACCGGTATGTGGGCATAATACCATTTCTAGAAGAGCATTTAATGCTCACCTACCACTATTCACTGACGGGTAAAAAATGGGATTTCGAGAGAGAAGGTCATTAATGGTGTTTTTGGAGGGTTTTGACATTGAATGCTCAAATGAAGACCCACAAAGGTTAGGTTATAAATTGGTTGGCATGTTATTAATGATGGAATATGTTATAAATGGTTTGTTTGCATATAGTTTGTGTGTTTGATCATGTTCATGATACTTGCACTCATGGAGGAAATGTGATTGTTTTCTAGATTTCTTGATATCATTAATACCTTGTTTAGGAATGTGAAATTGTTGCCTAAGTTTTGAATGTTTTGATGTGAGTTGTACGTAAGGTTTGCCTAATTGATTTGAATGTTTAGAATATTGCGTAGCCATGGTCATTGTGTGGAACTATAATTGATGTACATTTGTTAATGTGTATTGCAATGTTTCTTGGTTAAGCAAAGAATATGTTGATTTAGTGGAGGAGTTTTTAGAGTTCGCATTGGGTTGTGAGAAGCGAATGTTATGTCCTTTTCATGATTGCAAAAATCATAACCATAGTGGTGATAGAGATACCATGAAGCTTCACTTGGCTACGAAAGGGTTTGAAAAAAAATTGGTTTAGACGTTTCATGGTGAGAAGACACCACCAACGTGATTTTAGGTAGTGTAGGAGAGTGTTTTAGAGAAGTAAATTTAGATGACATGTGTTAGGAGGTTGTCAATAAATTTAAGGGGAGGCTCGAGGTTTTGTCGAATTTCTTAGATGACAAGGACATGTTGTTGTATCCTAGTTGCAATAACAAGGATAAGGTGATGTCATGTTTAATGGAACTTTTCAATATGAAAGGTGTTGGTAAATGGAGCGACACTAGCATGAACAAGTTGCTAAAGTTCCTTAATGAGAACCTTCTATCCAGTAACGGGATACTGGATAACCTCTACGAAGCGAAGAGAATTCTTTGTCTAATGGGATTGGAGTACAAAAAAAATACATGCTCATCCCAACGATTGCGTTTTGTACAGGAGTAACTGGGAGAAGGAGGTGGCATGCACCGTATGCCTTGTGTCACGCTACAAGAAAAAGAGAAATGCAGTTATCGATGGAGATATTGTCGTAAAGTTAAGGAAACAGGTTCTTGCAAAATGCATGTGGTATCTTCCAATTATTCTGAGGTTGAAGAGATTTTTCAAGAATGTCAATGATGCAAAGAACATGAAGTGGTACATGGGAAGGGGTTCTCTTAAAGATGATTGGATTCATTATATAGATGATGCCGATCAATGGAAGATATTTCATCAGAGGCATCCGAAATTAACAAGTGAACCAACACCACAATAAACAACACCTTTTAATTTGGTTCAACATGCCTTTTTACCTTAGTTTTTAGACCCAAAAAAAACTGAGGTAAATACTGCTTTAGTGAACATTACATTTTTTACCTCGATTTTGGATCGACATCGGCAGATTTGTGAGCAATGTCGGTTCAAGTAAGATGACCGATGACTAGAGCTCGTAATTGTGACATCAATCAGAACAACATCAGTTGCATATGGAGCAACGTCGATGATAGCAATAAGCCAGACGAAGGTACTGCAATTGTTGCAACAATGTCGATGTAGCAGAGAAATGATAGTGATGTAGAGGATAATGGTTTCGACATCGCATGCTCTAGAGAACCATCTTCGTCTTCCTGCTGATGTGGAGATTTCTAAATATGACGTCATATTGTATGGGCGACGTCACAAAAAAAGCTTCTAGTTTATATGACTTCTGTAAGGTTTCATCGCTTCACTGGTTTGTACGATGTCGTGGATTATTCATGGAGACATCGGTTCACGTACCATATTATAACATTTAATATTTGATTACACAAAAATTTGTTCGTCCATAGCAGTTATGTGTTACCTAATGTTCCACAACTCATGAATTGCTTACACGTCATACGACAATCAATTGTTGTGCAATGGATGTCGTAAAGTATGATAATGCAAGGAACCAACAAAATTAGAATAATGAAGGCAAATACATGTTAGATTATATTAAAATACATGAGGTTGATATGAAATTGAAACACTAATTGTACTGAACCTACATTGTCTATGTTGCATGTTAAATGTCCATCGATAACTCTCTTTGTCCATTTGCAAAGAATAAGAATGAAGAAAAATTTACGTTCGAATTGGCCAGACCCCTAGTGATGTACACATAATATAGTCATACACAGAAGACATTAATTTGAACATGGAAAAAGTACCTGGTGTGCTTAAAAGCGACATCGCATGCAGTTGAGATTGGGGTCACAAAGTCCGACTAAAGAGCGACATCGGACATTCTTAGATATGACAATCATTTCATAGCATTTGCGACGTCGGTCATCTTCTGGTCCCTTATCGTATGGGACGATTTTCTATGACCGACGTCACATATTCAACATTCAAAGATAATATTGTGGTCCACTATCAGCCCTAATCTAAGCTTTTTTTTATAACACGTTATAAACATTGCATTATCTAGAAAACACAAAATATAAACTAAATAACATGTTACACAATTTTCATACTTTATTGAAATATCTTATCTTTGATAAAATGAGAAAGAAAAACATATAGAAGGTATATGGTAATAAAGATGGGAAATGAACATAGAATGGGTGTAAAACTATCTCAATTAATTTAAATCCGGAGATGCCTCATCCTCGTATTCTTGTTGATGTTGTGGAGAAGTAAATTGATTGAGTTCTTTATTGATTGTATAGGTGTGAAATGGAAAGGATGGTATGTAGTTGGGTTTGGAGGAGGAGTGTTGTTTATGGGAAATGTGTGTTGTTGTTGAATGTTATTGTAATTAAAAATGGATTGGGGATATTTTTGGCTCAAATTTTTGCCACAAAGTTTTGGTTCCCGCTGGAAAATTCAAATTATGTGACGTTGAAAAGGGGTCGCTTTTGGATTCATTTAGACCAAGAAATTTTCAACATCGCACATTTGGATCACAATTTAAATTTGGAAAAGTGTAGTAAAATATTCCCTATTAATATTGCAGCCCTTAACGATGACCCGTTCATGAACAAATGGGACAACATTGTTTTTAAAATTTGAATAACAAATTGTTATCTCCAATTTTGCATTTCAAGTTCTCCCACTCTGTCGGAGGACCTAAGTGCAAACTTTTACATATAAACTGGCATTCCCAAACCCGATTACAATTTTCCCAAAAAGAAACTTTGATATACGTAGTAGAACTTATACTAACCAATGGTAATAAAGAAACTGTTCTTATTCCACATATAATTCCATAAGTTTTTCTGAATAATGCCTTTTATACTTGTAAGTAATCTTTTACAATCTATGCGAGGCCATGTGCTGTCGCTTTAAAATTTGTGATGGACGGAATTCTATTATATTTTTATTTATTCAAAAACCAAGAATATGAAATTTCATGCGATTATATGTGGTGGTTACCATCATTCTCATAACGCTTATTATAAGAGTATTAATGGAATCTGAATAAAAATGATGGACGATTACCAGGTATATCCGTCCATGACCAAATAAAAACATTGTGGTCATGAATTGGTGAATCGGTCGCGTGTATCTCCAGTTTTGCATTTCAAGTTCTCCCACTCTGTAGGAGGCACCTAAGTGAAAATTTTAAATGTACACCGGCATTCCCAAACCCGATTATGATCGGCCGGAAAAGAAACTTTGACATCTAAAGTTGAACTAATATTAATCGAGGATAATAAAGAAACTAGTCTTATTCCACATATACTTCCACAAATTCTTCTAAAGGACACCTTTTATACTTGTAAGTAATCTTGTACAATCTATGTGAGGCCATGTACTGTCCCTTAAAATTTGTGATGGACAGAAGTCTATCATCTTTTTATTTCTTAAAAAGCCTAAAATATGAAATTTCATGCGATTATATTTGGTGATTCCCATTGTTCTCATGACGCTTATCATAATGGTATTAATGGATTACTAACAAAAATGATGGACAATTACCCCGGTATATCCATCCATGACCAAATCAAAAAATTGTGGTTGTGAATTGATGAATCGGTTAAGTGTATCTCCAGTTTTTCATTTCAAGTTCTCCCCCTCTGTCGGAGAGACCTAATTGCAAAATTTTAAATGTACGCTGGCATTCCTAAACCTGAATACGATCGGTCTGAAAAGAAACTTTGACATCCGAAGTTGAACTTATACTAATCGAGGGTAATAAAGTAACTGGTCTATTTCCACATATACTTCAACAAGTTCTTCTGAATGACGTCATTTATTCTAGTAAGTAATCTTATACAATCTATGTGAATCCATGTACTGTCGCTTTAAAAATTGTGATGGACATAATTTTATTATGTTTTTATTTCTTCAAAAACCAAGAATATGAAATTTCATGCGATTCTATGTGGTAGTTCCCATAGTTCTCATAACGATTATCGTAAAGGTGTTAATATTGTACTAACAAAAATGATGGACGATTAACCTGGTATATATGTCCATGATCAAATTAAAACATTGTGATCGTGAATTGGTGAATCGGTTAAGTTTATCTCCAATTTTGCATTTCAAGTTCTCCCACTCTATCGAAGAGACCTAAGTGCAAAATTATAAATTTACACTGGCATTCCCAAACCCGATTACAATCGACCCAAAAAGAAACTTTGACATCCGAAGTTGAACTTATACTTATTGAGGGTAATAAAGTAATTGGTCTTATGCCACATATACTTCCACAGGTTCTTCTAAGTGAGACCTTTTATAATTGTAAGTAATCTTCTACAATCTATGGGAGGCTACGTACGGTGGCTTTAAAAAAATGTGATGAACGAAATTCTATTATCTTTTTATTTTTTGAAAAACCAAGAATTTCAAATTTCATGTGATTCTATGTGGTTGATCTCATCGTTATCATAACGTTTGTCGTAAGTGTATTAATGGAATACTAAAAAACATGGACAATTATCCCAATATATCCGTCCTTGACCAAATCAAAAATTGTGGTCGTGAATTTTGAATCGGTTAAGTGTATCTCCAATTTTTCATTTCAAGTTCTCCCACTCTATTGGAGGGAGTTAAGTACAAAATTATAAGTGTACACTAGCATTCCCAAAACCGATTATGATCGCCCAGAAAAGTAACTTTGACATTCGAAGTTGAAATTATACTAACCGGGGGTAATATAGTAACTGGTCTTATTCCATATATACTTCCAAAAGTTCTTTTGAATGATTCATTTTATACTGTAAGTAATCTTCTACAATCTATTATGCGAGGCCATGTACTGTCGCTTTAAAATTGTGATGGACGGAATTCTATTATCCGTTTATTTCTTCAAAAACCAAGAATATGAAATTTCTTGTAATTATATATGGTGGTTCCCAACGTTCTCATAACGCTTGTTGTAAGGGTAATAATTGAATAGTAAAAAATCTATAGATGATTGCCCCAGTATATCCGTTCATGACAAAATCAAAATTTTGTGGCCGTGAATTGGTGAATCGGTTAAATGTATCTCTAATTTTTCATATCAAGTTCTCTCACTCTGTCAGAGTTAAGTGAAAATTTATAAATGTACACTGGCATTCCCAAACCCAATAACAATCGCCCAGAAATGAAACTTTGACAGAAGAACTTATACTTACCGAGGGTAATAAAGTAATTAGTCTTATTCCACATATACTTGCACAAGTTCTTCTGAAAGATGTCTTTAATACTTGTAAGTAATCTTCTACAATCTATGTGAGGCCATGTAATGTCGATTTAAAAATTGTTATTGACGGAATTCTACTACTCCCTCCGTCCCAACAGTTTTGGCCTATCTACTTTGTCCAAGTCAAATTTGATAAACTTTGACCTTAAATACAAATTAATATATTTAAATAAAAATATCATGTGAAATATTATTAGATTCATCTTAACATCTATTTTCTAAATATCAATTTTTTATGCAGAAATTTTACATGTAGCTAGAAATATTGATGGTCAAACATGATCATTGAAGACTGTGAAAAAGTAGATATGCCAAAACTATTACGACGGAGGGAGTATCATTTTATTTTTTCAAAAACCAAGAATATGAAATTTAATGCTATTCTATTTGGTTGTTCACATCATTCTTATAACGATTATCGTAAGGGTATTAATGAAATAAAAACAAAAAAGATGGATGATTACCTCAGTATAACCATCAAGACCAAATCAAACATTGTGGTCGTGAATTGGGGAATCAGTTAAGTGTATCTCCAATTTTATATTTCAAGTTCTCCCACTCTGTCGGAGGGACCGAAGTGCAAATTTTTAAATGTACATAGGCATTCCCAAACACGATTACGATTGGCCCGAAAAGAAACTTTGATATCAGAAGTTGAACTTATACTAACCAAAGGTAATAAAGACTATTGTCTTATTCCACATATACTTCCACAAGTTTTTCTGAATGACGCCTTTTATACTTGTAAGTAATTCTTTACAATCTATGCGAAGCCATGTACTGTCGCTTTAAAAATTGTGATGGACGGAATTCTATTATCTTTTTATTTATTCAAAAACCAAGATTATGAAATTTTATGAGATTCTATGTGGTGGTTCTCATTGTTCTCATAACGCTTATCGTAAGGGTGTTAATGGAATACTAACAAAAATGATGGATGATAACCTCGGTATATCCGTTAAGACCAAATCAAAACATTGTGGTCGTGAATTGGTGAATCAGTTAAGTGTATCTCCAATTTTGCATTTCAAGTTCTCCCACTCTATTGGATGGACCTAAATGCAAAATTATAAATGTACACTGGCATTCCAAAACCAGAGTACGATATGCCCGAAAAGAAACTTTGACGTCTAAAGTTGAACTTATACTAACCGAGGATCATAAAGAAACTAGTCTTATTCCACGTATACTTCCAAAAGTTCTTCTGAATGACACCTTTTATACTTGTAAGTAGTCTTCTACAATCTATGCGAGGCCATGTACTGTCGCTTTAAAAAGTGTGATGGACAGAAGTCTAATATCTTTTTATTTCTTAAAAACCAAAGAATATGAAATTTCATGAGATTCTATGTGGTGATTCTCATCATACTCATAACGCTTATCGTAACGGTATTAATGGATTACTAACAAAAATGATGGACGAGTACCCTGGTATATCTGTCATGACCAAATCGAAAAATTGTGGTCATGATTTGGTGAATCCATTAAGTGTGTCTCCAATTTTGCATTTCTAGTTCTTCCACTCTGTCAGAGGGATCTAAGTGCAAAATTTTAAATGTACACTGGCATATTCAAACCTAATTATGATCGGCCCGAAAAGAAACTTAGATATTCGAAGTTGAACTTATACTAATCGAGGGTAACAAAGTAAATCATCTTATTCCACATATACTTCCACAAGTTCTTCTGAATGACGCATTTTATACTTGTAAGTAATCTTCTACAATCTACGTAAGGCCATGTATTGTCGCTTTAAAATTTGTGATGGACTGAAATCTATTATTTTTTTATTTGTTCAAAAACCAAGAATATGACATTTCATGCAATTCTATGTGGTGGTTCCCATCATTTTCATAATGCTTATCGTAAGGGTATTAGTATTGTACTGACAAAAATGATGGATGATTACCCCGGTATATCTGTGAATGACCAAATCGAAACATTGTTGTCTTGAATTGGTGAATCGGTTAAGAGTATTTCCAATATTGCATTTCAAGTTCCCCCACTCTGTCGGAATGACTTAAGTGCAAAATTTTAAATGTACACTAGCAGTTCAAAAACCGATTACGATCAGCCTAAAAAGAAACTTTGACATCCGAAGTTGAACTTATACTAACCGAGGATAATAAAGAAATCGGTCTTATTCCACATATACTTCCACAAGTTCATTTTAATTACACCATTTACACTTGTAAATAATCTATTACAATCTATGTGAGGCTATGTACTGTCTCTTTAAAAATTGTGATGGACAGAATTCTATTACCTTTTAATTTCTTCAAAAACCAAGAATATGATATTTCATGTGATTATATGTGGTGGTTCACATCATTCTCATAATTCTTATCGTAAGGGTATTAATGGAATACTAAAAATGATGGACGATTACCTTGCTATATCCGTCAAGACCAAATTGAAATATTGTGAATCGGTGTATCTCCAATTTTGCATTTCAAGTTCTCCCATTCTATCGGAGGGAGTTAAGTGCAAAAATTAAAATGTACACTGGAATTCTCAAACCCGATTATAATCGCCCTGAATAGAAACTTTGACATCCGATATTGAACTTATACTACCCGAGTGTAGTAAAGAAACTGGTCATATTTCACATATACTTCCACAAGTTCTCCTGAATGACACCTTTTATACTTTTAAGTAATCTTTTATAATCTATATGAGGTCATGTACTTTCTCTTTGAAAGTTTGATGGACATAATTATATGATCTTTTTATTTCTTCAAAAACCAAGAATATGAAATTTCATGCAATTCTATGTAGTGGTTACCATCGTTCTCATAACGCTTATCGTAAGGGTATTAATGGAACACTAACAAAAATGATTGAATATTATCCTGGTATATCCATCAATGACCAAATCAAAACATTGTGGTCGTGAATTGGTGAATCGGTTAAGTGTATCTCCAATTTTGCATAATGTACTGGCATCCCGAAACCTGATTACGATCAGACCAAAAAAAACTTTAACATCCAAAGTTGAACTTATTCTAACTGAGGCGAATAAAGAAACTGGTTTTATTCCACATATACTTCCACAAGTTCTTCTGAATGACACCTTTTATACTTGTAAATAATATTCTACAATCTATACGAGGCCATGCACTATCGCTTTAAATATTTTGATGGAAATAATTCTATTATGTTTTTATTTCTTCAAAAACCAAGAATTATAAATTTCATGCAATTATATGTTGTGGTTCCCATCGAACTAGACGTCAATAAAGTTCACTTGTTGATCAAATGTCGGCCCAGTTGCTATGCTAGAGGGCTGAAATGGTGAGGTCCACTTTAATGCGAACCAACGTCATTAAAATTTTGGTTATAAGTAGCTAAACACGATAGGTATCCGACGTGGCATACCCTGTTGGTCAAATATAGGCTCATTGTTATGCTGGTGGGCTAAAATGGTGAGGCCCACATATAGTTTAGTCGACTTTGCTTCAACGTCGTAATCATGTCGATTTTGTCGACTGATCTGCAACATTGCTTCATCCGAGGTGGAATTCACAAAGATTTTTAACGACTAAATATATGGAGCCTACCTCATACATCACTTTAAACATTCAACTTTCCTTTGAATTTTAGCAGTCCCACGACCCACCTTTTCGAAGGTATGCTTCCTAAATTCCCTAGAGTATTTTCATTTATGTATTTGCCATTAAATTTGATTTGTATATGGTATCAATGTGTTGTTGTTGTTTTATTCAAATTCCCATGTATGTTGACTCTATGTTGTATGAAGTTGGGTTTTACATTCTCACCTGTCAACCGGCCCTATATTGTTTTTCATAACCTTTATTTGTTTCGGTATTCTGTTGTTGATAATGCGTCTATTAGGTTTGAATGCGACTTAGCTAGTTCGTTGATCCTCCTTCGTTTGGAGAGCATGTAGCATCATCGCTCATACTTTCATTCTCCTAACACTACTTGAATATGATGTCGCATTTTTCTCATTTAGACTATCAATATTGCCGACTTGTCAGCGACGCTGCACATACATGTCAGCCAAGTCCCTTTTTGGTCCGACAGCTAAGTACGATGCCTTGCTAATTAAATATATTAATTGAGCCAATTTATATCAAAATTCAACAATAATGGCCAACGGTGCTGGTTCAAGTAGACATTCCCTGATCGAGTTGAGTGATTTCTTTTTGAGATTTAAATTCCTTTTATTTTCTTATTTATTTTCTAATTATATTTATTAAAAATTTCATTGACCAATGCAGATCCCTAGAGATTCGGATAAGGATCATCATACTTGAACCATATTCGGGGATGTCATTCCACACTTTGTCCACACTCTTACCAAGAGGAACTCTGGCGCAGTTCCGATTTTGGTAAGTCCTCCCTGTTACACATGTATTTCATTTTCAATTAACTTTTTTATAAGTTACTTTCATATTTACTAAATGTGGTTTTTTGTTTTTAAATCAGTACCCACACCAGATTTTGGAGTTCCTACCACCATACAAGTTGCCCACTGTGCTGTTGTGCAACAAATGGGAGTATGAGGTGCACTACTCGGGGAACAGGAAGTTCAAGACCCAGACCCTGAAGGGGTTTACTAGGTTTCTTGATGAAGATGAACACCAGATTGAGGACATTCTTTATTTCGAGTTGGTAAGTGGTGTTCATGACATCATTCTTCCCCACAGACTTTAGTTTTCCAGGATTTTAGTTTCACACTAATTTATTTGAATTCGGAATAACATTTATTTACATGCATTTAATATTCAATCTATAATCTTTTCGATGGAATTTTATTTCAATGTTATTGAATCCTTCATATGAAACCCAATAATCCTTCATATGTAACTCCCACTCCTTCCTGCATTTCATGGAACCGTAATTATAAAAATATACAACGTATGCAAAGTAACATGAAACAGTAATTATCCTGGATGGCCATTTCAATAATAAAATCATAATTAGGCCATCATCTACAGTTTAGGTACTGATCTTCACTCCCATCATAATCCATCATCCTATTACCCAAATGTGAGGCTCTGTAATTATTTTCTAGCTATTTCATAATCTTCTTGTTCACTTTCTTTTATCTCACCTCCGGAGTAATTGACAATTGCATGCATGGATCGTTCACCAAACCCAGAACAACATCAGCATATATTGAACAAAATGAGTATATATTTAAATACATATGATACGGATTTAATGAGCCTCAAACAACATGAGAATTATAAATATCGACTAGTCTTTCCATTTTTTAAAAAAAAATAACAGGGGATAGATATAGGTAACCAGTGTAGTTCCTTCCACCAGCAGTAGGGAGAGGGAGTTCAAGGTCACACTGAATATGCCCAAGACTTGCATGTAATGAATAATCTGTTCCAATCATACTGATACAGTCAAGTATTTGTTGCGACTAAAACTTCTAAATAAATTAGAAATGTTGACATACTAGTTTGTAGGCTGAAATTGTTAGGCCCATATGTATGTCCGACCTCGGTCATAGGTCGACTCCATCTCATCTTTACCGATATAGGTGCGGTGTTTCACTATGCGAGGTAAACAAAACAAGGATCCAAAATGACATCGCGCCAAAATGGTTTTAAATAGAAGGTTCCTCACATTCAGTTTAAGCTGTTGTTCACAAGTTTCCCGTGAATTCCAACCGTCTCCCATACCTCTCCTCTACTTTCATCTCAAATGTATAGTTTTTCAACACTTCTAACACATGCTTTTCAAGATTTTTTGCTGTACATTACCCGATCTATGGTTTTCGAATGTGTTGTGTATTGGTTTTCTAGTTCTTACTTAAATCTGTTAGATTGTGAATTTTCCTAAAATATATATCTAGGTACTATGTTTTGGTGTTATTTTGGATGTTTTTCAATACTTGTCTGTTCTTAAAGCATCAATTTTTCCGGGATTCTATTTTTTTTCTTGTTGCTGCTTCAGATGTACCTGGCGTCATCAGCCTTCTGGTAACATATCGGTCTATGCAACCTTTATGTGATGTCGTATATTCATATTATGTTAGGCCTTCAGTGTTACTGATGGGTTAGCGATGTCACGATGCAGCTTTCAGTTTAGTTTACATTTTTATGTGCGACCTCTTTCTTACGTTTGTTAGTTGTTCGTTATAGCCGACGTTGTAGCGACATTATGGATACACATCGACCAAGTCATTGATTAGGACCGACATGTATCTACAACGTGGGGGGCGACATCGCACTCTGCATTTCCATGCCTTGTATGCCCTTAACATAACCTTAACATTTTCTTGTGTTATCCAGGATAAATGGAAGTCAGAGAATCCTCAACCAGCCCCACTTTCATGGTATTTTACCAATTTACATAAACTTTTGCTAATATATTTTCACAATTTACCACAATCTCACCTGAACCTACTTGTACATTGGTATTCTCCTTTGCTAAAGCATCAATCTCTCTGTATCTTTTCCATGTTTTTGAACATCTCTTGATATCTGGTAATGACCACATGAAAGTACCACCATAACATTAAAGTGAAACTCTTAATAATATTATGAATATCCTTTACTGCCAATCCATTTTCAGGGTATGGAAAACACATATTACTCCATGATCTCCATATTTTATTCTGACCATAATCTGAGTTTCCTCTAAGAAATTTTGCAAATATGACATGTTATATATCTATTACTCCTTTAGTAGGCTTTATAATAGTTAAAATGTGTAAAGGAATAACAGATAGTACATGTTTTATCAGTACCAGTTTTCCATCTTAACTTAACCACTTATTTTGACATAAAATTAATTTTGATGTAATGATATCAAACAATGGCTGAAAATAAGAGTGTCTTGTTTTACCTATAAATATAAGACATCCCTAAAATCTGAAAGGAAAGAATCCCTGAGGGATATGAGTGATTTGTGACAGCATTCTATGATAGGACTATGGAACAAATTTTGAGATATAATACTCCCTCTATTTTGTTATTTATGACACACTTACTATAAATAGATGTTTTCTTTTATTTGGCACTCTTTCCATTTTTGGAAAGATTCTTTGAATTTTATCTACTCATTCTACTTTTTATTTTCTACATTAAATTTCATCCATTCATTTTCTTCACCTAAATCCAAGAACCCTAAACCTATGGTGTCATAAATAGAAAAGTGGAGGGAGTAGGAAGACTTCTCCAGATTAACTTTTTGCCCTGTTACTTGTTCAAATTTTACTAAAAATCTCATTAGATTTTTTAGACACTTTTTATTAGCTCTTAGAAAACTGTTGTATCATCAGAAAAATTTAAATGAGCTATTTTAGTGGCAGCATTAGGCAAATTATAATAATCAATTCTTGAATTTCAAATTGAAAACTCATGTTTTTTGTAAAAGATTCATTGAGTAAAATAAACTAATATGGAGATAAAGGATCCCCTTGTTTAATACCTATTGAAGTTTTTAAAAAACAAAAAGGTATTCCATTAATAGGAACTAAAAAATCAGCAGCTGAGAGATTGCCTAAAATATTGCTAACCTCAGATTCGTGAAAACCTATTTTAACAACAGCTTGCTTGAAAAATCCCATGATACTCTATCAAAATATTTCATCATGTCCAATTTAAAAAAACACATTAAACCCCTTTTTATAATTTAAATACTCAGTTAGTTCATGCATGAGAATGACCCTGTCTACCAATTCTCTGCCATGAGCAAAGACTGACTGCTCATGAGAAATCAAAGTAAGCATTAAGTGTTTCAACCTTTCAGCGTAAACTCTAGAAAAAAATTTATTTTAAAAAAATTAGTGAGATTTATAGGCCTAAAATCAGAAAATCTCGGGTTAACCTGCTTTTTAGGGATCAAAGTAATGAATGAAACTGTTATAGCTTTTGGGATTGTAGAACCTGATAAAAAATCATTTACATCTTCCAAAAAATCATTAGCTAATATATCTCAACAATGAGTATAAACAGTACCAGTAAATCCATCATTAATTGGATAACTATTTTGTTCCAAAACATTGTACTTTGTTTGAAGCTGAATTATTATAACTATTTATTATGCTGGTGCATTTAGTCCGCAGGATTAGCCCACAGGATTAACTCACAAAGATAGGGTTCTTTGTTCACTAACTAGCCCACATGATTAGTTCACAAAGTTATTGATACTTAAATAACCCGCGGGATTAAGCAACAATGAAAATTAATGCTCGCAAGCTTTAAACTAAAAAATCTAAATTTTTCATTGATAATAATGTGCAAAATTTCGTGGATGGCCTCCCCTATTTATAGGGTATAATTTGGCCAATGCAAATAGAAACTGAAAAGAATTATGACAGTTTTAAGAAATTAAAACAATATCTAAGTATAGTACCTAATTTTAAATCTAAATGATGATCATATTCATCCAAGTAAATCAATCCAAATATTAGATGAATTCTTGAATGAATCTATCTTAACTAAACCTACCAAACCTAATTCTAATAAAAATAAAACTGAATATTCTAAACCCCAATTAAAATAGAAAAAAGTACATTTTTACCCCTATATTTTACACGAAAGTACAGAAATGGCCTTGTAAAATCTGAAAGTGCAAAATAACTCTGGACATCGTTGACAAAAATGTCAATAGCCAAATTGGCGGGAAATTGGTGAAAAGACCATAATACCCCTGAGTTAAAAAAATTAAAAATGAAAAACATCCTTACCTCCCTTCCTAGCTCCCATTTCTTTACTCACCTCCGCTCCGACTAACACACCAAATCAGATCACTAATCTTTCTCCGTCTCAAGCCAAAGCCAAACAAGGGGTGTCATGCTAAACGATGTTGGGGCGTCGCCGTTCGATTCCCCCCATTTTTTGATGCCACTGTGCTAAACGAGTGGCGACGGAGGCCAGAGTGCTAAACGATTCTGGCATGGCGTCGTTCACTCTAGGGTTGAGCGGTGAGGCGACGGTGACAGGTTGGCGGGGCAATGGGATTTTGAGGCGATGGGCACGATGGCGGATTCACGCTACGGTTAAGTGGTGGGGCAACGAGCATGGTGTCATTGGTGATGGGTTGGCGGGGCGACGGTGGTGGGGTTGAGCGGATTGAGCAGAACTCTGACGGGTTGAGCAGGAGGTGATATTGGTGATAACAGAATTCTTAAGCTAGGGAGGTGGTTCTAGGGAGGCGGCGGCGGTGGCGGTGCTAGGGAGGCGACAGTGATGCTAAGGAGGCGACGGCGGTGCTAGGGAGGAGGTGTGGTGGTGATTCTAAGGATGTGGTGCTGGTGATTACAGATTTTTGAAGTTCTCCGCCGGCGGCGCGGCGGCGATCCGGTGGAGCAAGAAAAGCTAAAGAAGAAGAAGCTGAAGAAGAAGAAGAAGAAGTGAGGGTAAAATAGTCTTTAGGCTTTTCTATTTTAAACTTAGGGGTATTTATTTCTTTTCATTATTATTCAACATCAGACTTACATCGTTCAATGCCAAAAATTGGCCAAAAGGGTAAACTTTCACATTTTGACAATTTTTTAGGGTTACTTCTGCACTTTCAGAATTTACAAGGTTATTCCTGCACTTTCTCAAACTTATGGGGTTATTTTTGCACTTTTTCCATTAAATTATTACCAAAATACTTCTAAGCCAACATGGCTGAGTTTATTGCTTCATTAATAATGATTAAAAAATAAAATAAAATAATCACACTACCTCATTAAAAAAAACTCAGTGAAAAAATGTATAGTGTTTACCACCTAAATAATAAATTAAGAAAAATATAATAAATCATATTTTGATATCGTATCACTCTTACTTGTTGGTGGTGACTTCATATAAATGGAACCATATTTTGATGGATTTCGCATTCATCTTGGGCTTCACAATTGCTTCATACTTTCTAAAGAGGCATTAGTCTGACCTCTACTTTTATCAGGAGATTTAATTCATCCAAACAAAAATTCCCGTTCCCACTCATAAGATGTCGGATACTACAGGAGATTATTTGAGTTGTTTTAATAAATTGAAATAAAAATTTAAAGCAAGGTCTATATATAAAAATAAATTATTTAATTAATGAGACTACTATTAAATTAAAAACATGTGAGACATCATTGATTCGTCCACCCTCGAATCTTCAACAACACATTATCAAAATGGCCATCGATAACTCCGCGCCTACTTTGCTGAGCAAAAATCTGTCATCGTCTCCGTCTACACGCTGCCATCCGACTCCCATTGCTACCCATGGTTAATTTTGGGTTAATTGAAATCTATACTGGGAGAGCATACGAGATTTTTCATCAAGCAATTAATTTTCAATTTTTGTAAATTATATGCATGAACTGAATGATTTTTTTAATAAAAAATCTCGATCTCCACATATGAAATAATTGTATATCCATTGTGTTTAAACAAGTATCCACAAGGTTGATAGGAAGAAGCTTGATCTTCAGAATCTTTACATGGAGGTGACCAAATGTGGCATATTCCATGTGGTTCGTCTTTAAATTAATTTTTTTAAAGGGTATATTTTATATGATAATCTTTGGAATAAATGAATACTTCATGACAAAATCAATTAATTCTTAGTCTTTTTAATTAAGATTATAAATGCATACTCTTACTGGTTGTCGATGGTGGCCTTACATAAATGCAGCCAAATCAGGATGGATTTCTCGTTCAGCTGAGCTACACGAGCTCTTCGTACTTTCTGAAAAGGCACCATGAAGACCACCTCTAATTTTTTTTAGGAGGTTTACTTCTTCCGGCCAAAAATTCCCGTTCTCACTCCCAAGACTCCGGATACTACAAATCAGATTCTTTTCAAGTTTACTTTAACATACTCATTTTATGACACAATGTTTACCTTAGGATACCATGATTGTGCATTATATGCATGTAAAATGGGCATCTCAATACTCTTTTATTGGTGAAATATCAAATATTATAAATCAGACCAAAAATGTTTTTAGATTATCACTCTAAACCCGTTACAAGCCCAAATTAAAACTAACTGTTATAAATCAATTTCGGCCCTAATTAATTTTCTCCCTCTTCTTCCATGATTGCTTCAGCCTTCTTCGTCAGTTTCTTTTTCCATCCTACTTTCCTCCATTCCATTTCTGATTTTGTCTGTAAGATCAACGTGTCTACTCTGAGTTCACTTTTCTGGAATACTCTCCTATTTATTTCCATCCACAGATTATACAGCCCTGTACAAACCAGTACAAATTTTTCCCATTTCCTTATCTTCGCCATCATAGTCTTTTTTTTTAAGTTGCCTCAGACTTGCACAGTTTATACCTCCCACTCCTAAGTGCAATTCCTGAGCATAAGAGCAATTAACAAACAGATGTTCTGCTGTTTCTTGTTCATTTTAGCAGAAGCAGCGGTCAGGTTGATTCCCGATTATACCGAATGTTGGGAATTGATTAAATCTAATTTAGCGGAATATCAATAATCATATTCAAGATCTCATGCATGTATTCAATCTGAATCTATCTAAGGGTTTAGATTACCTTTGTACCGTGCGGAGAAACGTTCAATCACGGAGAAGAGAATCTCAGATGCGATCCCTCTATACATATCCACACGGCACGATCAAATCACTTACACCGTTGTCAGGTTAGAAAAGATCCGCAAGCAAAGACGAGCACGCCCATCTTTCTTCTTCTCTTCTACAGCGAGGTTGGTTATATGAGAATGGTAGGGTTATTCTGTTTCTGCCGTTAAGAACAACCAGGTTCTGAATGTCAATCGTCATGTTTATTCTTGAGCTGTCATCTATTTATACAGGACAAACATGATAGTAAACCCTAACTTTAAATCAATCTGGGTCCAACCCAATTGGACTTAATGAGTTCTAAACTCATCTCTCATATAATTACTATCTGGTCTCCTAGTCGAATAGTCATTTATTTTATCTGATTTCATGCCTTGTATGTGACCATATAGGTTCAGTCATAATAAGCTGCAAGCCCAATATAATTGATGCTAACTAATCCAAAGCGGTTTCTAGCTAAACATTCCGATCACTCAAAATAACTGAATTAATTATCTCTGTTATTAATTTTCAAACTATATTATGGAAAATGCACATTGAATGAAAGACATTATTCCAACAATTTTATTTTTGTGGAGTAGACTATTTGGCCCAAAGGTACTAAAATATTTCCGAATTGTTTTCTAAGGAATAAGAGTTAAATAGGTACTGCCTATGGACCTAGGGATGGAGTTAACCTACATAGAGCTGTCAGTCTCTGACCCGAATCCGAAACCCGACACGTACCGAAACGACCGATTTAACCCGAAAATCGATTTAACCCGAGAGATTTCAACCCGAATCTAAGCCGACACGACCGAACTTCAACCCGAAACCTGATTATAACCCGAGAAATATTGACCCGACACGACCGAATTCAACCCGAACCCGAATCCGACCTGAGAGCTATCAACCCGAACCTGAACCCGATACGACCAGATTCAACCCGAACCCGAACCCGACACGACCAGAATCTAACCTGAACCCGCACCCGACTCGACCAGACTCAACCCGAAACCCGATCTAAACCCGAACACGATTCACCCGAACACTATCAACCCGATAGATCAACTATATAACCCGACATGTAATCAACTCAAAATACTTTTGGTTATTTTCATTGACCCAATT
>JAULKM010119150.1:0-21331 GCA_032355605.1 Rubia tinctorum | reverse complement strand
TTTTCATATGAACTCATTTTTAATAATAATATTTCTTAAATAAATAAAATTCATAAAATTTTAATATAAATATATTATTTTTCTTATAAAATTATTATTTTATATTATAAATATAAATGATATTATTTTATATAAATATAAACATTTTATATATTGTAATTGAATTATGCTTTATAATTATTTTGAAAATATATTTTTTAATTATTACTTGAGGATGCATTTGTTATTTTTGAAAACAAAAAAAATTCCAAACTTGAGGACGCATTACCGTAATTCGTCCTCTAATTTTCGAAAACAAAAAAATACAGAGGACGCATTTCCATTACGTGTCCTCTAGTGTGCGAAAATAAAAAAACAACAATCCAAGCTGAGGACGCATTTCCATAATGCGTCCTCCCCACTTTGCATCCATCCCCTCCCACTGCCCTATCACCCGTCCAAACTGGTGCAATATGCCCCCAAACGAGCAAGCACTCTTAAACTTACATTATACAGAAGTTCAAATCATTCTATTTATTCAAATCAAATTCACAACCACATCCAAACAACAATTCAGTGAATAAACGAAATAGTTTCACATATCAAAGCACTCATCCCTTTGTTGCAGCCATCTTGACAATCTTGCCGACATTTGCATGCCTGATCCTTGGTTTTAAATGCGTTCTGATGCGCCCGTATGGTGCGCGGTGCGCTCCGATGCATTGCCTCCATGCATCTGATGGCTTGATGCGCCATGTTTCCAGAATGCTGCCGCATCAGAGCGTATCGTAGTGCATCGGATGCGAAGCGTATCAGTTGCACCCTTGCTTTGATGCGGTTGGGTTGTCAAAGTGGCAATTTAAATAAAAATCCTACATAGTTAAATAAAGTTCATTGATATTAAGAGTCCAAAATTAGCAGAGGAAAGGGTTTCATTATGATTTTATGTTCCCATCGGCTCTGGTTTTGTTCTCGCGTCGGCGACGCTGCTCTTCTTCTTCTCCACTCATCCTCAATTCCTCATCAACGGCTATCATAAGATTCTCATTAAATATAATTTTTTTAATATTTTACTCCTACTCATGGTTTTCTTCATCCTTTTTTTGGCTCAATTCAAACTTCAAAGGGTTATGCTACAGGGTTAATGGGCTGGTTCGATTTGGATGAATTCTTGATTTTTTTGAAGGAAAATGTTAGTTTTTACTTTTATGTGAGGCTTTACTACTGATAATTCATAAGAATGATTTGGATGCATTCTTTCTTACATACTTCGTAAGGAAAATGTTGTTAGTTTGGCTGATATTTTTTATCAGTAGTCAGTGCTCAGTTTGAGCTGATATTTAGATCTATACTCAATACAAGCCAATTTGTAGAGAAGATATATGTTTGATATTTTTGGTTTGGCTTATATCTTCCAAATTCAATGCGATGTATGCTCAATGAATTCCATATTAATTAGACCTTATAAAACGTATGAACTAAAACAACCTTGCCATTCATTCATCCCATAAAAAAATCGGAACTCTGTTTTGGTTTGGCTGATATTCTTGATGATCTTTAAACTTGAATTGTTTTGAAACTTTCAAGTCTAAAGTCTTAACTTAGAGTTCTTAGGAACTAATTATGTTGTGTTTGTGTCGTTTTGGTTTTTAAGTGTTTTTTGTTGAGACTTGGGAGTTTTGAAACTTGATATTATTCCCTTATTTGTTGGTACTCGTAGTTAATTGATTCGCTATTTACTATTTGGTTGAAGTTATTATGTATCTAACTTTACATTTGATTATTTGAACTTGTCTTGCATATGCATATATACATATATATTGAACATAAAATATGTAGAACATCGGAGCCATGATGCCCCTCGCATCGCATGGCGCATTATTCTAATTTTAAGGTTTAGCGCATTTTAGCGCATCCCGCATTTTAAAACCAAGCCCTTTTGACAAAGCGAAAAATAGCTGCTATGGGGGCATAAAAATAGCTACCAAAGGGGAATGTCTAGTAGTGTGTCACCATAGCTAGTGACCATTTAAAAATATAAGTTTGGTAACTATTTTTGTCACTAAATACTTTAAAGTGGTTGAATGGAAATTAACTTTAGTGATCCTTTCAGTGAAATAATACTATTAGTCATCAAATTTTAGTGGCTAAACATTATTCGTCATTAATTCTTTGGTGACTAGGAGTTTTTGGTCATCATTTTTATAGTGACTTCAAATTATTAGTCATCAAATGTTTCAGTGACTAAACGTTAATTGTCATTAAATATTGACTAAATTGTTTTTTTGGACCCCAACATACCATCTTTTACCATCTTTTGGTCCCCGAGAGCAAAATCGCGTTTGTTTAGTACCCTACATATTCAAAGTGAAATTTTCGGTCCCTAAAACCAGATTTAGGGTGGTTTTCATTTTTTGGTCCCAAAAAATATATTCTTTTTTATATGGTTAGGGGTATTTTTGTAATTTCACTTATAAAAATAGCAAAAAATTTACCTCATCCCGTCGCTGTTAAATGCCGCCGCCTCTGGCCGCGCGCGCACACGAGTTTTCTTCTTCCTTTTGGTTCGTGCATTACACACGTTCACCACCTCGCTCCGCCACCACCACCGCCGCTGATCTCGTCCGATCGACGCCATCCAGCAAACCCTAGCGCCGACGAAGCCCAATCTAGCTCTCCTTTTCTAGCTCCGCGATAATTTCCGATCCAGCATCATTTCTTAATAACCCTATCATCCTGAGCCGGCGAACCCTAGAACCGGTGAAGGGGCCGGCGGCGAGGAAAATCCGGATGGCGATGAGGGGGGCGACGAGGATGCTGCGAACCGGTGAAGGAGGCTGCGACGAAGAAAATCCGGCGGGAGAAGGGGGCGACAGACGGATTTTTTTTATTTCTGCTAATTTTCTTTTCAATTTTTGCTAGTTTTTAATAAGTGAAATTACAAAAATATCCATTAACCATAAAAAAGAATATATATTTTTGGGGACCAAAAGATGAAAACCACCCAAAATATGGGTTTGAGGATAAAAAATTTCACTTTGAATATGCAGGGTACTAAACAAACGTGGTTTTGCTCTCGGGGACCAAAAAATGGTAAAAGATGGTATGTTGGGGACCAAAAAAATAATTTTGTCTGAAATATTTTAGTGACTAAATCATTTTTGTCACGAAAACTTCTTTTGAAGAATTCTTTTTGGTCATAATGCAACAATTAGTGACCATTTTTGGTTTATTGGTGACTATTTTATTGACGAATAAATTTCGTCACTAATATTTAAAACCAAAACTACTTGGTCATTAAAACCAATTGCCGTGATCAATTGAAAAAAGTCGTCACTAAGATTTTTAGTGACAGAGATAATGTGACCAACCGGTGACAACCCGATTTTGGTCACCAAAAGTCATTAGTGACGAATTTCTAACATTTAGTGATCATAATCAGTCTGTTACTAAAGATCTTTTTCCTTGTATTGATATTCTTATGGAAATGCTATTTTCCCCAAAATTTTGCCATAAACAAATGCAAATTTTAACCAAATCGATACTTGTACCGAAACAATTGCAAATCACACAAGGAATGTGAATTGTTTGCGGGATGTGGTTAGTCTTCTGGTTAAGGAAAAGCCAAGCTGAGATTGCTATTCTTGATCGAGAAGGCTGGCGGGTATAGCAGACACGGAAAACAGTATTGTAGACAAGATCATCAAGAATCTTGATTCGACGCTGCCGATGCCACAGTTCTTCATCGCGCTGCGGTTCATCTGATCATACGAGGCCAGCTGTGAGGCGGTGAAATCAACTCCATTTTGCATACTGACCTATCCCATCACTTGAAAATGTCACCTTTTTTAAAAGACTCTCTCTTATTCATCACAATCCCTCTCCCCTGCTGTCCTCCTGCAACATGAGTATATCATCAAAGGGATGCAGCCAACTTAACAACAAAAAAAAAGAACTAGATAATTTTGGTCTGTAGAATCATAAGACGATATGACCAAATAGAAGTAATGGTAGCGAATTTCGAGTGTTTCGACTCACTTGTTCATCAAAACGACCTTCAAGTTTCCATATTGCTCTTCAAATTCTTTGGCAGAATCCTCCGCTGATCGGCTACAGTTGTGCAAACCAATTAGCTCGAGGGCACTAAATGCATGAAAAGGGATGTTCAGAAGGGACCTGCAGGACCTGAGTTGCAGGTGTTCCAGGCATGGAAAGTTATCAGCTCCTCCATCTACCCAAGACTCTAGGTCGGTTTCATCAATCAGCAATTGCTTCAGGCGACCAAAAACCGCCTCGCGTAGCTCCCATTCCCGTCCTCTGAAGGCGTAATCCTTCAGCTTCAAAGTCTCGAGTTTGGTTAACGAGGCAAGAAGCTCCAATCTATCCCAGGGCAAGCAACTTCCACACAGAGTCAACTTTTTCACGTTTAGTGGCAAGTGATCCAGGATTAGATTTCTTGCTGCCGTTTCATTGCATAGAGTGCTCTTTCCTAGTTTGAAAAAGAAACACTTGAGTATTTCAAGCTCACTCATGGATCGCAGATTCTCAAAGCATCTTCTGAACTCCTCATTCTCTAAATCTTGCCTGGTTTCAAATATCCCTAGCTTCCTAAGCCCCGGCATCAGGGAGAACACTTCCGCTGTGCAGCTCGAAAATGTAATGGTGGATAAAGTTCGGAGGTCACTTGTAATGGCAGAACCATCTTGCAATCTCTGGGGAAGGGTAGAGTATTTGAAAGAGCAAGGCACCCTCACACTTACATTCCTCAACCAAGGCATCCGCCAACAGTCCAAGAAGAGTGCAGGTTCTCGGTCTAGAATGGGCATCCATGGACCATAGACAACTAAGGTTTGAAGCTTCCATAAGAACTCTGATATGCCAGCATCCACCACGTAAGTTACATTGAGGGCAAGATATCTTAAATTCACCAAATCCAGTATTTCTGTGGGGAAAGAATCCAAACGTAGATAATACATGTCCAGCACTCTCAACCCGGTACACCCTGACAGGTGCAAAATGAGGTCATCCAGTGATGCGTCAGAATGAGGAGTGAGCAACATGACAGACCGGAGATGGGAATTTGAATGCAAGCGAAAATGCGCAGCTATGTTCCCCTTGGAAATGAGATGCCGGGGCTTGAAGCCTTCTTCATAAGCTTTTTGCAAGCACAACTGGCGCAGGAGGTCATGCATGTAACATGTTTTGATTGTCCCATCAAAACCCCTTCGCCCAACCAAAACCAAGCATCTACTGATTAAATCTTCCAAGTTCTCCTCTGCCACCTTTTCAGCAGGCTGTGAGGATGTGAAGTCCAGAAAACCTGCAGCCATCCATAAATTGAATAACTTTTCTGCATCAATTTCACAACTGGCAGGGAAAGATCCCATGAGAAGGATGCAGGCTTTCAAGTGATGGGGCAAGTAGCTATAACTTAAAGCAAGAATGTCTAGACATGACTCCGGATTAACATATACAGCTGACTCCATGTTGTTTAAGAAAGTCCTCCAAGATCCGAATGACCTCGGGATGCTGAGGAGAGTACCAGCAATAACAACCACCGCTAGCCGTAGTCCTCCACATTTTCCAGCTATTGCCTTTCCAATATCCACCAATTGAAGAGGGCAACTTTGTACTCCAAACACCATTGCTTTCAGCATTTCCCAACTTTGACATTCTTCCAAGAGTCTCAAACAATGAGGAGGGTTTTGGGGAACATTTGAGTGGAATTTCATGGAACGACTGGTTACTAGAATCCTGCTGCCTACCTTGTCATCCGGGAAATATCTCTCAATTTCACACCAATCAGAACCCCAAAAATCGTCCACCACTATTAGATACTTCTTTTTCCTCAAAATTCTCCACAAACGTTGGCCTTTGTCTTCAGTGGTCTGGCCATGGGTTTCATCAGAAAAGAAGTCGCTGCGCTCTCCACATAGAGAATGCAAAAGATGGGACAATGCCTGACCAATAATATTTATACCACTGATCCATGCTGTACAGTGAAAATGATGGACAACTCTCGTATGGCTGTATACCTTTCGGGCAAGAGTAGTTTTACCGATTCCGCCCATCCCTGCAATTGTAACCATCAACAGCCGAGATGGTGGTCTGGTGAGTTCATCAACTATTTTAGTTATTTCATCATCAAGGCCAATCACAATTTCTTCCCTCTTACCTACTGATTTGCTGGAACTTTCACCGGTTTCAACCTCACAACCTCGAATTGGCAACTGTTTGGTTTCTGGAAAACTGTTCAACTGGGCATAGTCCTCATCACACTCTGGACGAATGCAGAAAAAGCTCTGCCACTGCCGCGGACCCTGACTTTGTGATCTCTCTGAACTCTCACAGCGCATGCTACTCGAATCCGACTCGAACCCATTAATGGCTTCTCTCAAGTCACCAATAGTATGTCTGACCACCACAAGCCCTTCTATATCAATGTTCCAACTTGGGAAGTGATAGTTACTCAAGAGAGTTTCAATTGTGTCTCCAACAAATCCCAAAGTGACTTTGATCCGATTGATGGCCGAATCATCATTAGCATCCTTGAGTTTAAGAAGCAAAGTGGCAAGCATTTCATGGAGACAAATGGCTTCCTCTGTCATGGCATTCACTAACCTGACAACCTCTTGGAATTCATGTGTCAAGGAAATCAGGCGGTTCACAAACTCCCGACAGCATTGCAGTGCTAAGATTTCCGATGCATGACAAGTGAGACTACAAACAAGGTCATGGTATTCCAAGAAATTGTGCAACATAGAGTTGACTTCATCTAGTTGATCCATTACATACTGAATTCTACTCAAAATGCTCCGGTCATTTAACCGTACCTTGTTGAAGATAGACGCGTAATCTTCACTCCGGTGAACACTGAGAGTTTTGGGCTTGAGATCATCAAAGTAGTCTTGTATTTCCACCGGGAGTGAAGATGGAGAAGTAGATGCAGGAGCCTTGAGTTTGTCTAGGACTTCACCTACTTTTGAATGAAAACCTCTGACCTTGGATTCCTCAAATTCAAGGGATCTGCAAAAGAAATGAATAAGTTCTTGCTCCACGAGTTGCCTCAGATACACTGCAGCTGCATAAGCCATCTTAATTTCCTTCCATTAATTTGAACCTCCTATTAGTGAAAATATGGTAATTTGGATCCACATATCGAGCAATAATCATGGCTGTCCACGCACTAAATATTAAAATACACCACTAAAATATTTATGCATTAACAAAAGACTCAAGACCTTGACTTCAAGTTTAGAAATACTCCCTCGTCCCATAAGTAATTGCTGAATTAATTTTTCACGTTTTTCAATAAGCACGTTTGACTGTAAATATCTTTAATTACCTATAATTATACCGCATAAAAAATTGATATTTAAAAAATAGATGTTTAGATGAATATAACAATATCTCACATGATATTTTTATTATACATAAATTTATTTTTATTAACAATCAAAGTTTGTAAAATTTGACTCCGAAAAAGCAATTAAGCAATTACTCGAGTAGTTTTTTAAAAAATTAGTCGAAAACAAGTGATGACTTTAAATTTTCATTCCACCAAGTGCATACTTTATTCTTCGGTTCTCACTGTGATTAGTCATTAGATCACGCCTGTCAGAATAAGAAAATCGGATTAACACATATCTTTTGTAATGTACTGTTCAGGGTTTATCTCATAAAATCAATTCGGTGTTATATAGAAGTGGCTTATTATCTTATATTGAATCACTCATGTAGGACTTTATAAAAAATTCTTTTATCACTGATGTGGGAATCTTAGACATCTCACATGCAACAGTATTGTTCATCGCCCAAATGTGCACAGATAAGGGTTATGGACCAATTAGTGAGAATATATGTCACATGGATCGACCAGGCCAACCTTAGGTTCTGATACCCATATTAGAGTCATGAGTTTTTATCGTAAAACCAACCGGTGCAAATATTAATTTATCATCAACAATTTTACTGACAACTCTCTCTCTAAAAATCTCTGACTTCTCTCTTCCTCCCCATTTCTTTTCTGTAACGGTCACCCTGCAACGGAAACCCGCCGGAAATGGCAGATCCGCCATGGATAAACACCAGCACACAAAAGACCCCCTTCGCTGACAAATTGAAACAGCAAAACCCCTCTCGCGATCCTATTGAGCTCCATCCGCATTTCAATTTCAAAGGAGAGGTGGCTGTTCTGTATCCGGAAGAAGAAATCGACCAGTTAGCAACACCATTCTCGAAAGCTTTGATTGGAAAGTTCAGTAAGGGAAGGCCGACAATGGAGTTCATCCGAAAGAAATTTCAAACAATCGGCTTTAAAGGGGAAGCTCACATCGCTGCCATGGACGGTCGTCACGTTCGAATCACCTTCGACTTGGACGAAGACTACCATCGATGTTGGCTCAAGAGAACTTGGGCGCTGGGAGGCAATATCATGAGATTTCTCAAACGGACCAAACATTTTGATTACGATGAAGAGTCATCCCTAGCTCCAGTATGGCTTACGGTGGAGTATCCTCCGGTACATTTCTTCCACCCTACTGTCCTTTCTCATATTGGTAAAGCTTTAGGGGAATTGCTCTTTACTGATTCCCCCACCAAAAACCTAACTAGACCGTCCACAATTAGACTTTGTGTGGAAATGGATGTTTGCAAACCCAGACCAACTAAAATCAGATTAGATTCTATTGGTTGTAACAAATCCTACAATATCATCTATGAGGACTTCCCTGCTTACTATAAGAAATGCTATAAACAGGGGCATTCTGATGATATGTGTAGACATACTATGATTAAAGATGATGCTTCTAAAGTACCTAAAACGGATGTCCAAAAAATGAACAATATGGAAGCACACACATCCTCATCTGATGCCCAGAAATTGCCCAAACACCTGCCCAAAGTTTATATCCAAAAAAAAGCACCTATTATGAATGATCTCAGGCAAGAGGCTAGATTAGATATCAAAAAACAGGATGTAAAATGGAAGAAAGTTGAGACATAAAAGATGGGATCAACGAAGATAAATGACCTTTCACCCATACAGATAGAAGATCCCTCACAAAACTGGATTACCCCAAAACAACTTGAACATAGATATAGTAATGACAAACCAGTTATGACAATTAGTTCAGACAAGGTTATTCCAGTTTATAGCACAAGTCATTACTCAATTCAAGTGGAGAAAAATGAAGATTTTGTCCCAGAATCCCCTTCTCCCACCTCTATTTCAAACAGGTTTGACATTTTACAACAAGATGAAACAGAAGTGGACACAGATGAAAATGCAAACATCCTGCAGCAACACATGATCCAAAATGAAGAAGAATCAAGTCCAAAGGATGATTACCAAGATAGCAGGGATGATTCAAAGGGCTACAAAAATGCACCTTCTTCACCAACAAGGAAGCTTATCTCACCAGTATTCAATGATGATACACTCTGCACTAAACTCAGAGATTCACAGGATTCTCTAAACCTAAATCTTTCTCATTTGTTGTGGAATCCAAATAGATCTCCAATTAATATCCCAACTCTTTCTTTGCAGGTTCACAACTCTGAGGATAACCTTTTGGCAGAAAAACACTCTGAAGATGCTAAGGCTTGGGGGGATGAAAAGGAAGCTGCATTATGCTCCCAGCTGGAAGATGATGATAATTATCCCAAATTGTCTATCAAATCAAAAAAAGTACCAGGTTAGCAATTAAAAAAAGTGTTAAATATGGTAAAAATGCATGCTAATATATTGTTCTGGAATGTTAGAGGTCTGGGAACTTCAGAAAAAAGACTTAAAAGATTTTCTTATAAGCATAAAATAGATTTACTAGCTGTAATTGATCCTAAAGGGAATTTGGACATTAGGCAAGCATATCAGAAAAGATTATGCTTTAGGAATTCTCTTCACACAAACCATAAACATATTTGGATTTTTCATTCACAGAGAATATTGGTCAAGTTGATATCTGAGCATGAATTTTTTATTAGACTCAAAATAACTGGAAAATATTATGATAATGCAGTAGAAATTTTTGTAGTTTATTCACCACAATCTAACACGGATAGGAATAAGATGTATAAGGAAAACATAACCCTTGCTAAAAATGATCATACCATATTAGGGGGAGATTTTAATACAATAAGGAATCTAGATGAGTACTCGGGACCAGCCTCTCCTGATATGAACACAATTAGAGATTTCAATAATTTTATAAATAACCTAAAGGTTTGTGAGATTAACACAGTAGGTAATAACTACACCCAGAGTAATCATACAGTAGTTAATCCTACATCTAAAATACTGTATAGATTTTTAGCAAACCAACCTTTCAATGATTATTTCAAGAAATCATCTGTCCATGTCATGAATAAAACTACTTCAGATCACTCTTCTCTTCCGTTAGATATTAGTTCGGACCAGATTACATATCCTCAGCCATTTCGATTCCAGGAGATGTGGTTTTTAAGAAAATATTTCATTAGAATAAAAGAAGATAGTTGGAATGAGCCTCTAGAAGCTCTGGGACAACTTAGGGTAGTTTTAAAACTGCAGAGGCCAAACAAATGAGATTAAACACTGGAATAAAATGGTTTTTGGTAACTTAATAGATAATATAAAAAATTCCGAGATAAGAGTTGCTGAATTGGAGGAAATTTATGACAAAACCCATGACACTTCTCACAGAATAGAGTTGAATAAAGCTAGGGCTTTACTAACTAGATCAATATTAGAGGAGCACACCTTTCTAAAGAAGAAAACTAAGGAAAATTGGTTGAGGGATGGTGAATGCAACACTAGATATTTTCACAAAGCAATCTCAAAAAATAAAGCTAGGTTATCCATACTTAAAATAAAGGATTCTGATTATACATGGATACATTGACAGGATCAAATAGGACAAGTAGTTGTAAGGTTTTTTAAAAACCTGATAAATGTTGAAAACATAGATATATCTGGAGAAAACCTTTCCTTTTTTACTTCAGGAATGCAAACCTATAGTGACTGACTTCTAGAATCAAGAATTGCTCAAGCCTATCACTATAGAGGAGGTTAAATCAGCAGTATTTAACCTAAATCCTTCAGCAGCTCCTGGTCCGGATGAATTAACTGGTTTTTTCTTTAGAAAAACATGGAATATTATAGATAGAGATTTACACCAATCTGCACTAGAGTTTCAACTAGGAGTTCCAATCCCAAGGGCTATAGGCGACACTTTTATAACCTTAATCCCTAAAAACCCAACCCCAGTTTCTTTCTCTGAATATAGGCATATTTATTTGTCTAATTTCACAAATAAACTAATGGCTAAAATACTCGTAGAAAGGATTAAACCATTGATGAACTCAATTATCTCTGAAGAGAAATCTTCTTTTATCTCTGGTTGAGACATAGTGGATAACATTCTCTTGATGAAGGAAGCTGTGAAATTAATTGACAGGAAAATGAATCACTTAACTTAATTCTTAAAATTTATATGATGAAGGCTGTTGATAGAGTTTCCTGGGATGCACTTAACTATCTAATGTTAAGATTAGGGTTCCATGGTAACTTTGTTAAAATTGTCATGAATAATCTAAATGCTGCTTGGTTTTCTATTTTGATAAATGGTATTCCTCAGGGATTTTCCAAACCATCCAGGGGTTTAAAACAAGGGGATCCCTTGTCTCCCTTTCTTTTTAACATTTTAACTGAAATGTTCACACTTAATCTGAAATAACAGTTCCTCTTTCATAATCTAAAGCTTTTTAAAACCCCAGGTAACTCAATACCAATAACTAAGCTTTCCTTTTCTGATGATACTGCTATTTTCTTATCTGGAACAACAATTTTTTTAAAAAACTTCATGACATTCCTTGACATCTTTCAAAGGGCTACTGGAAAAAATGAATTTTTCAAAAAGTCATTTTTATTCAGGTAAATGAAGTAAGAAAAAGAAGAGGAAATTATTAGAATCACAGGAATGAAACAAGGTTCTCTACCTTTTTCATATCTGGGAGTAAAAACTTTTAAGGGAAGAAAGCTTAATCTTCATTTCACACATTTGATAGATATAATTGAACATACATTGGAAAATTGAAAAAATAAATGGCTATCCATTGGATGTAAGTTAATACTGATAAAACATATTATATGTTCCATTCCTCAACATTTTTGGTCAGTAATAGTCCCAACAGTTCACACTTTAGAAAAATGGAAAGTATTTTTAGTAACTTCTTCTGGGGTAGGAATGAAACTGGTTTGAAAAGGCATTGAATTTTTCGGCAAAAAATCTGTTACCCAACCAAGGAAAATGGATTAGGATTGAGAGAACTTTCCACAGTAGTTCTATCTTTCTCAGCAAAGATATGGTGGAAACTCCAGATGGGAGTTTCACCTTGGTCCAGATTTATGTGGTTACTTCCAGATAATTTTAAGACATCTGAAACCTGGACTAGATATAGGGATATAGATAGGTTTTGTCAATCGAATTCTCAGGTGGTAATTGGAGATGGAAAAGCAAATATATGGACGGAGAATTGGACAGGATCATGACCTCTTATCAACCTATGGCCAGTGCATGTACATGTACCAGAACCATTTTTACATATTAAAGACATCAAGGTACATTTTCCTCATCTAGCTCCTACTATATCTCAATATTTATCTCCTCCTATTATGGGTGAGATGAACAAGGATTCAACATTTACAGACGAGAAAGACTAACTCATTTGGAAACCTCAGATCAATGGAATCTTCACGGTTAAGTCAGCTTTTTTGGTTCTCAGAAATATAAAAAAAATTCCATTCCAATATTAACAAAAGTATGGAATTCAATAATCCCAAGCAAAATCTCAATCTTTGTTTGTAAATTATTGAATAACTCCTTACCTTTTGATAACATTGTAATGCGAATGGGTTTTCACTTACCTTCTAAATGTATACTTTGTGAAAATCTGGATACTTTGAATCATTTCTTCAATGAGTGTCATGTTTCTTTACAAATATGGAATAATATCGATTCCTTAATGAGCCTACCATTTAGGACATTCCATTCTATCTCAGAGAGGCTGCAATATTATTGGAAATTAACAAAATCTTCTAAACTTAGGCTTTCTATTCAAGTTAACTTGCCAATGATCATTACATGGGAGTTATGGAAGGCTAGAATTCATTTGATTAAGGAGAATAAGAACTTTAACGCTGATGTTATTTGGGCTAGAGTACGGGAAATCTCCCTAACAATTTTCTCAGTTCATAACCATCTACAATTTATTTCTTCTGATAATGTTTTCTGTTTGTCTGGTCTGATCCCAAACATGATCAAGAAAACAAGAGTGAAAATCACTACAATTACATGGGAAAAACCCAAGTAGGGCTTAAAAGTTAATTGTGATGCCTCTTATTTCAATGCATCTACATGTCTTGGAGTTGTAGCAAGAAATGTCTCAGGGGCTCTAATTCATGCTATATCTAGACCTGTAGATCATTTGGTTTTATCTCCTCTTCACGCTGAATTGTTGGCTATCTTTGCAGGTATGATTTGGGTTGTTGATTCGAGGACCTCAGTAACAATTGAATCCAACTCAAAGCAAGCTGTTGATATCCTCAACAGAAATTCCAAACCGCCATGGGAATTGATTCACATGATAAGAAAAATCAAAGCAATTCAAGATGGAAATTCATTCAAATTTTCTCATGTGCTTAGAGAGGCCAATCAACCAGTAGACTTCTTAGCAAATCTTGCAAACAAGAAGAAGCAGCCCTCGGATTTCGACGAAGTCAAGAGATCAACAAACTTTCAACTGATGTTACGAAGGGATCTTCTCTTCCCCCATTTTAGAAAGGTTAAAACAGCCTGCTGATCTAAATAGGAAGCACTTAGAAGCTTTTAGACTCTTGGCATGGTTGTAGAAGTAAGAACCGTCTGGCCATTCTTAATCTAACACAGATGTGGAGGATTTTTGAAATGCAAACACAGTTCTTTTCTTCTATAATCAATTAAAAGCTAGCTACTGTCTTGTAAAACTTATTATGGTTAAAGTTATTGGCCTTTTGTAAATCCCATTAGGGATTTTTGTTGATTTTGGGATCCTATAAATAACCCCACATCATCAACACAACATGAGGCTTCAAATTTTTAAAAAACCATTATGTTATAAATTAAGTTACAATTTTGTCATAGATGCGGGACACTTAAGAAGACCAATATTTACACATGAATAAACATGCATGTATAAATAAATTTCCACCACTGGTCATTGGAAAGGATAAGTTTTAACTTAAAATGGGATGGGAACACTCGATACGCAGGAGTACCCTTAGTCCTCAAGAACTGAAGCTCAACATGAATAACATTATTCACCTCTCTTTCCTCGTGAACCACGCTGCGTTCCATTATCTTATGCTCTCTCCGTCCCACTATAAATTGCTTAATTGATTTCTGAGAGTCAATTTTTATAAATTTTGACCGTATATATAAATTAATCTATATATAATAAAAACATCATGTGAGATCTTGTTAAATTCATCTTAACATTTATTTTCTAAATATCAATTTTTTATACGATATTATTATAGTTAACTGGAGATATTTACAGTCAAACATGTTCATTGAATACCGTAAAAAGTAAATAAGTAATTTATAATGGGACAGAGGGAGTATATTAACTTTTTCATCGATGTGGGACTCTTAAGACACCCTCTCACGTGTAGTGATATTATTCATCGCGCAAACATGAACTAGATAGGGGTTACGAGCCAATCAGTGGGAATATACATTCACTAGGTTGATCTGGCTAACCTTAACCTTTGATAGCATATTAGAGTCGTGAGCTTCTAACATAAACCAATTAGTGCTATGTAGAGGTAAGCCATTATCTTACATATTAAGTTATAACTTTTTCACCGACGTGAGACTCTTAACAAGACCAATATGTACACTTCATGTATAACTATATTTTCACCCCAGTCCTGGGAAAAGACAATATTTTAAGTTTAGCAAGGATGGGAATACTCGGGATAAGCAGGACCCTCAATCCTCAGGAACTGAAGCTCAACACGAAGAACCTTATTTACATCTCTTTCCTCGTGCAATAGGCTACACTCCTCAGTTAACTACAATTGTACCTTTCGAGAGAGTCCTGTAAATCCTCAATCTGTCCAAGTAAATAGCCTTCTTGATTAGCAAACTTCGTCAACTAACACCTAAGATAAGTGAGACTTTTCCTAGTGAAACTCCAGCAACAAGAATACAACAACTTTTCTCTCTCCCATTGGAAAACCCCAATTTATTATATAACAACAAATTATTCGCCAGTAACGGTAACACCATGGAGGATCCGCCATGGAAACCACAATCCAATCTCTCAAACTCTCCAGCCCAGTTCATCAGTATCTGCCAAGACACATTCTCTCTGCACCCAACATTCAATTTCAAAGGTGAGGTGGCCGTTTTGTACCCCGAGGAAGAAATCGACATCATTGAACATCCCTTCTCCAAAGAAATCATCAGCAAATTTAGTAGGGGAAGGCCAACAATGAAGTTTCTCGGGAAGCAAATCCTCAAAATCTGCTTTAAAAGCTCAGTTTAACTCTCAGCTATGGATGCAATGCATGTGAGAATGACTTTTGTTCTTAATGAAGATTATCATAGATGCTGGTTGCGAAAAACATGGGCACTGGGTGGAAACATCATGAGAGTTCTAAAATGGACAAAGAGCTTCGACTACGACGAAAAGTCCTCTCTAGCTTCCGAATGACTCACCGTGAAATTTCCTCTGGTACACTTCTTTCATCCTAAAGCACTTCCTGATATTGGTAGAGCCCTAGGATAATTTTTGTTTGCTGATGCACCAACTAAGAATCTTATAAGGCCCTCCACTATTAGTATCTGTGTTGAGATGGATGTATGTAAACCTAAGCCATCAAAATTACATTAGGTTCACTAAAAACTAATAAGGCCTACAATGTAGTTTATGAAGACTTCCCTGAATATTTTTAAAAATTATCATAAACTTGGCCATAATGAGCAAAAATGCAGAAAGGATGAGGCACCAACTAAAACTGAAGTTAAAACTGGAGTTTTTATCATAAAAAAGAAGAACAAAATTGATCACTCCCAGGATGTCAATGTGGAACCACCAACCAAGACTAAGGAGACTAATGTGAAAATCAATGCAGAACTAACAACCATTACATAGGAGAATCCTCAAAACCCAAGAAACCATATGCCTCTGTCCAATTTAAGCCACCAGTTACTGGAAATATTAGACTTAATAAGAATACCCCCAGTCCCCCTACTAACGAGGATAGGCATAGATCAATGTCACTAGAAATCCCAGGAAATCAATTTACTTATGAAATTACACACATTTCTACTGACGAGGTCCTGCAAGACTTTGTTCCTACTTCTACTTCTAGCAGGTTTGCAGCTCTCCTGGATGAAGATACTCTGGAAGAAGACACCCAATTCATACGGGAGCTCAGCTCATCTGATCATCTCAAGTTCCACCATAAACACCAAAACCAAGAAGAAGAGGAACCTTTAGATGATTACACTATTCTTAGTCAAGATTCAAAGGGATTCAATACTGCACCTTCATCACCACAGAAGCATCTCCTCACATCTACCTTTATAGATGATACCCTCTGTAGTAGTATAAAAATATATATAGAACCCTCTATCTCTAAAATTTTATGATCTCGTATGGAATAAAAAAAACAATCATAACATATTCATATATGTGCAGGATCATACAAAAGAGCCAACATTTACAAAGGCTACAAAAGAGCCAACATTTACAAAGGTTTGGAAGCCAAAGTTAAAGCTCAGTTTTCAGAAAGAGCAAACCTCAACTGATGATGAAGAAGATGATGAGGTTGTGGAAGAAACTATTAAGAAGGAGGACCCAATAGAGAAACCAAAGGATCAGCAGGAAATGAATGGAAATGCATACCAGACACCCGAATATCCTCAAATCTCCACTATACAGGATCAAGAGATGACCCAACAAAGTGAGGTTGCTCAACCAATAAAGAAAAGTTCCAGGTTAGCATTAAAGAAAAAGTCTAAATATGATTGTTAAACTCTTAATTTGGAATGTCAGAGGTCTTAGTACATCTGAGAAGAGACTTAAGATACTTTCAAGAAAGAATGATATAGAAGTTTTGGCAATAAGTGAACCTAAAGGCAAACAAGAACAAAGGATTTCTTACCAAAAAACTAACTTTTAGGAACTGTCTCCTAACTGAACATACTAAAACATGGATAATGTTTTCTGGTTGAGTGGATGTTACTGTCATTGCTGAGAATCAATATTACACTCATGTAAATATCTTGATTAAAGCAGATCAAACTACATTTGATGCTTTTATAGTCTATGCTCCTCAAACCAGGCTAGAGAGATAGGACATGTATAATCTCCTTCAATCTAAAACCATATCTGATCACAGAATTATTGGAGGGGATTTTAATGCCATTAGGAAATTAGAAGAGTACTCAGGACCAGCCACCCCTGACCCTAATACCATTGAAGATTTTTACTCCTTCATTAATACTTTGAAAATGGAAGAGATAAAGACAATAGGAAACCTGTTCACTCGGGTAACCTAAGATCAAATAAACCTACCTCTAAAAGATTTGATAGAATCCTAGCTACTCGGGCATTTTTAAAGAACTACAATAAGGCATCTGTACAATCCTAAATAGGACATCATCAAACTACTCACGTCTTCTAGTTGAGCTGAAACAAACTGGTATCACACATTCTAAACCATTTAGGTTTCAGGAAATGTGGTTCCACAGACCTGAATTTTTAAAAATGATTGAGGCTGATTGGAAACTCCCCATGGACACCCAAGGCCAGCTAGGTTTATCTCTTAAGCTTAGTAGACTTAAAAAGACAATTAGGGTTTGGAATAAGGATAATTTTGGTAATATTCAGGACAATATAAATAACTTAGAAGCCTTAGTATCTCAGTTTGAAACTAATATGATATAAATCATGATCCAGACACTAGGGTAAAGTTGAACGAGGTAAAGGCAATTCTGACCAGATCCTTGCTTGAAGAATATACATTCTTACAGCAAAAGACTAAAGCCAAATGGATCAAAGATGGAGATTACAACTCTAGCTAATTTTATAGGTCAATATCTGAAAACCACTCCAGGTTATCCATAACCAAAATTAAGGATATGCAAGATAATTGGGTACAGGGCTAGGAAAACATAGGCAAGGTAGCAATAGACTTCTATTCTAAGCTTGTAGGGGATGAAAATTTGGATAGGACAGGTTCTAATATGAAATTCTTACTAGCTGAAATCAAACCCATAATTACGATTCAAATAACATGAACATAATGAAACCTTTTACTATGGAGGAGACAGAAAAAACTGCATTCAATCTGAGCCCAGATGTAGCCCCAGGACCAGATGGATTCACTGGAGTCTTTTATATAAAAGCTTGGCACATCATAAAGCTTGATGTCTTGCAAGCAATGCTGAATTCCAGGCAGGAATCCCAATCCCCAAAGCTATAGGTAGTTCCCTCATAGCACTAATCCCCAGAAGCATAACACCAGCATCCTTCAATGAATTTAGGCCAATTAGTTTGTCTATTTCAACAACAAACTGATGTCAAATATATTAGTAGACATAATTACTCCATTGATGGGTAAACTCATTTATGAGGAGCAATCAAATTTTCTCTCGGGGAGAGACATAAATGATAATATACTCCTCATGAAAGAAGCTGCTAGATTACTAAACAGGAAAAGTGAGAGCTTAAATATGATCTTGAAACTAGACATGATCAAAGCAATCGATAGAGTCTCATGGTCAACTCTCAATTTAGTAATGCTCAAGTTAGGATTCCATGGTCATATAGTAAGAATTATAAAGAATAACCTAAATGCGGCTTGGTTCTCTATTCTAATAAATGGATCACCCCGGGGTTTTTTTAGCCTTCTAGAGACCTAAAGCAAGGGGATCCACTTTCCCCGCTCTTATTAAACATAATAACTGATATTATTACTGTTAACCTTACAAAATAATTCGATTGTGGAAATATAAACCTATTTAAGATCCTAGCCACAACCCCCAAAATTAGGAGCTTGTCTTTTGCAAATGACATTGCCTTTTTCATAACAGGCACAAAAAGAACTTTAAGGAACTTAATGAAGTTCCTGGAGATATTCCAAAGGGCTACAGGTTAGAGAGTTAACTCTCCAAAAGTCATTTTTATGTAGGAAATCTGAGCAAAAAGAAATTAGAGGAAATATAACTCATTATAGGGATAAAACAAGTGACAATGCTATTTCAATACCTGGGAATAATAATTCACAAAGGTAGAAAGCTAAATTCTTACTTTAATGGAATAATTGATAAACTGAAATCCAAGATATCTAATTAAAAATAATAATTGGCTCTCAGCTAGGGGCAAGTTGGTACTGATCAACCATGTCCTAAATGCCTATCCACAAAACATTTGGGCTGTTTTAGAACCCACTGCACATGTGATTGAGAAAATCTAGAGCATACTCAGTAATTTACTTTTGGGAAATAATGTAACTGGGAATAAGAAGAACTGGTTCTCTTGGCAGAGAATGTGCTTTCCATTAAATGAAAATGGACTTAGGATTAGGAACATTATTAAAGTAATTCTCGCCTTAGCCCTATTTGTTGATAAAAGAATTCCAGGTATGTAAACAACAATTCATACAAGTTTTGAGTCCTTGTCTGAGCCATAGAACCATTGTTGAACTACAAAATGATATTTTTTAACTAAACACCCTTATATCTTAATCTGGAAACATGATGTTAAAGGAGAATTCACCATTAAATATGCATATAGAGCACTTAGAGATAAAATAAAACCAATCTTACAACTAAAAAAAAGGTATGGAATTCAATATTACCAAGGAAAATCTCCTATTTTGTTCGGAAGCTATTGAATAGCTCTTTACCGTTTGATAACATTCTAAGGAAAATAAGTTTTAGCCTAACATCTATGTGCTCCCACTGTAACTCAGAGGATTCTTTGTCCCACTACTTCAATGACTGCAGGATTTCAAACATGGTATGGGATTTATTACATAAATCCCTTCAGTTACCAACCATATGCTTTACAAGTATTAGGGTCAGGATTAAGTTAAACTGGGAGTGTAACGGAGGATCAAAACTTAAATCTACATGTCTTAACTTGATTTTACTGCTTATATGCTGGCAATTATGGAAGTCTAGAAATAAGATGACCAAAGAAGGCCAATTGATAGATAGCACCACAATTTGGAAGCAGGTCACTGAATTGTCCTTTATGATTCTAACAGTTTATCCGTAACCATGCAATCCAGCAAATGACCATTCACTAATTCGTAGTGATCCAGCAGGACATTGCAAATCAATATGATAAAATGAGAACCTCCAGATATAGGAATAAAAATAAACATCGACGCATCTGAATCAGGAATTGGGCTTGGTTGTGTAGTTAGAGATTATGAGAGAACAATCTATGCTTTGTCTTTATTTGAAAATCATCATCAATTTGTCCTTCATGCAGAGTTGCTGTCTATTACTACAGGTATGTGGTGGTGGATTCAAAATGTATATTTTCCTTCTTTTTTTGTATAGGTTCATTTTCCAACTATCTAATGATCTGTGATTATTTAGCTTCTGATTTCAGAGAATGAGCCTCATCAATATTTTGGTGTTTGGGCCCTCCGTAGCTGTTTTGGTGTTTGGGCCCTCCATACATGTAAAATCCAATCAATTGCATAATTAGATAAGTCATGACATACTTATGTCCTATTTCACAAAGCTTGGTCATGCATTGTAACTCTCCAGGATATTTGATGTATTATATATTGTGTTCATATTTTGTAGGATTATTATGATTTTATTGAGATATAATTTGCACTTGAGGTGTTTTTTGGTGCTGGAATTCATGAATATGAAGAATTGAGAGAGCTATACATTGTACTCTTTTATCCTTATCCAACGATTTTTCCCACTGGGTTTTCCATATTAAGGTTTTTAATGAGGCGATGCGCTCCAATGGAAAATGTACTTATTTTATAAGACATTATTCCAGAGATGAAGGAAGGGAGGCAAAAGCAGAATTACCAAAGTTATGAGGTGAAAAGTGAATTATTGAAGAGATTTGGATTTGAAGAATTAAAAATATTCACTTCCCATATTAATAAAGATTGTATTATCTCTTTCCAATTGAAATTCCTTAGTTTTAGGAATTATTTAATTATATATTGTTGGAGTTTATATTGGAAATACACAATTAAATTCTCAAAAATAAGATTAACACAAGCATGCATCAAAAGAATAATTTTATTAATTGATCATGCATTACAGTTCATGCTAAAAAT
>JAULKM010119139.1:0-21334 GCA_032355605.1 Rubia tinctorum | reverse complement strand
AACTTCTAACACCATTAATCATTCAACAATCAAATTCAAGCACACTAAATACACAATAGAGAAAGCATCAAATAGATACATAAAGATTCTCAAGACATAGATAAGGAAGCCTCAATCCATTGCTCCGAAGAAGATTACTAAGATAAATAATCAAAACCCATAACTAATCTGCAAACTAAGAAAAGAAAGAAGAAGAAACTAGGGTTTTAAACCCAGAAAACCGCAGCTGAAAACGGGCTGGAAGAAAGAGTTCAAAAGGGGAAGAAAGAGAGTATTTATAGTATAAAAAGTCCAAAAAGTATATCTGGGAAGTCGACCTTCGCGACTCCCGACACATTCATCACGAATCGCGACGGGAATAATACCGTCGCGATCGTGACACATTCGTCACGACTCGCAACGGTCAGAGAACTCTGCCCTCAAATGTGGTCTTCTTTATTGGTCTAATTGTAGTTGCCTCATCTTCCCTTCTTCAAGTCTTTTAGGTCTTCATTGTCTTCAAAATGCAGATTTTTTTATCTTCAAAGATAATCTTCAAAGTCTTCAAAGTTTTCCAATATTTTCCCTGTCACACAAAATCCCCTAAAAGAGTGATAAGAGCGTAAAGTCGCTCTTAACTCATCTTGGAAAATTTCAAGGCAAAATGTCATATCTAAAGTAAAAAAGTATACAAAAGTGAATACAAAAAGTCCCCGAAAATAACCGTATAAAATGGACACACCATTCTCTCCCAGTCAACAAGAGATTTTCCATATTGTCTTGAGAGGAAAATCTTGTTGTTATTGAACTAGATATAGATGTTTGAATAGTGTCATTCAGTCAACGTACATTTTCCATAATATATTTTGTGGATTAATTACGGAGATAATTAATTCAGTTATTATGAGTGATCAGAATGTGTTGCTGGAAACAACTTTCTATCTGCTAGCATCAATTGTATTGGCCTTATGGCTTATTATCACTGAACCTATATGGTCATACACAAATAAACTTTGCTAAAAACTTCTGAGTGCCTAAATACTCTCTCCCCCACACTTAAGTCTTGCATTGTACTCAATGCATAAATATTTCAAAAATTATAAGTGGAGTATGGAGATTATGAACACTTACTTCTTGGGACCCCGAAGGGCCCGCCCTCATGCGCCTTGTATTGCACCTACTTCTTCTCTCCTCTTGCCTAAACTCTCATCTCTTGTTAGGAATGAGGTTGCGAGAGCCCTCAAGATTGGATGCATGCATGCTTTCCAAGATATGCTCCAAGGCTTCTTCTTGCACCTCGGCCCTCTCATGATCAAATGCAAACTCTTCTCACACTTCTTGCTCAATGAAATCAAACCTAACTCTCCAAGTCCTCATATTCCCACTAAAATAAACAACACTTATTACCTCAATTCTACTGGAATTTTTACCTCGGTTTTCATCCCTATAAACACCAAGGTAAATGTGGGTGTAGTAAAAATACATTTTTTTACCACAGTTCACAACCGAGTTAAAAAAAAGTATTTTTTAAACTCATTTTTTAAAATAATCGAGGTAAATAATTCCTACCAACAAGGCTGATGTGTGCAACATCGGTATTCAAAATCGAAGTAAAAAACCTTCCGACAGAGGTTGGTATCAGCAGTGACGGAACTAGACCCGAATTTTAGGAGGGGCGGATGTTAACTAAATTTTAGGAGGGGCGGATGTTACCTGAATTTTACCGGGCGGATGAAAAATAAATGTAAATCTACCCCCGTTCATTTGCCGGAGATTGGGGGCGGCCGCACGGGCTCGTCCCCCTAATTCCGCCACTGGATATCGGTACGTGTGTTTCCTAAATAAAAAAACTACCGTCGGTTCTGCATTCGATAGTTAACGCCTGAAGAGAGTTTTCCGGCTAGATTATACTGTACCCAATTGTTTTCCGACAAGCCCATAGTGTACCCAAATTATGAACCATTACACAGAATAATTAAACAGAATCATTATATACAGTATTTAACGATTTCCTACAAACCAAAAAAAACATAATTAAATCTATGACAATAAATTAAAAAAATCAAACTAATTGAATATTCTAAAGCTTCAGTCAGCATTGGTGCTAGGCGGCGAGGAAGTGGTGGTGTCGACAGAGTGCTCCAGCCAAGCGAGGCGGCTGTGGTGCTCTAGTGGTGTCGAACGCGGAAGCATCGAACGATGGTGGTGTCAAATTACGGTGGCCTCTCATGGTCGCATCGAGCGGTGGTGTCCCACGGTGTTGTTGAGCGATGGTGTCAAACCACAGTGGCATCCAACGATGGCGTTAAGCGGTGGCGTCCAACGATGGCGTCAAGGGGTGGCATTGAACTATGGCATCGAGCGGTGGCGTCGAATTTCGCATCGGTGGCGATGCCTGGCAGAGGTGGCATCAATTTTTACGTGTTGGCGTCGCTGAACCAAAGGAGAAGAAGATAGAGGCGTTGAAATAATGGGGTAGAAAATGGAGAAATCAGGGGAGATGGAGGCGTTGGTTGTTGTATGACAATAAGGAAAAATGGGGAGGAAAGCTGATTGGGGTTTTGGTATTTATAAGGGTAGGGTTTGGGTCATTGGGCTGAATTTGTATTGGGCGAAATAAGGCCCCTGAGTTTGTGTTTTCAAAGTTTTGAATATTATATTTATCATTAAAAATTTATCTTAAAAATAAATTTTTCAAAAATTAGGTCAATTATAAAATATTAAAAATTATGACTATTATATATAGAGAGAAATATTTTTTTAGTGTTCATACATGGAAATTCAAATAAGAGTTAACCGTTCATTAGTTAAATCCATACATTTTTGTTAGTGTTTATATATGGAAAATCAATTAAGAGTTCATCGGTGATTAGGTAAAATCAAGTCATTACATTAGTGTTCATATATGGAAATTCAAGTAAGATTTCAACGTTCATTAGTCAATGTCAACTCATTTTATTAGCGCTCATATATCGAAAGTTAAATAAGTGTTGACCGTTCATTAGTTAAAGACAAATAATTTTATTAGTGTCCACATATGGAAAGTGAAGTAAGGGTTGACATTTGATTAGTTAAGGTCAAACCTTTTCATTAGTGTTTATATATGGAATGTCAAGTAAGGGTTAACCGTTAATTTGTTAAGTTATAACCATTTCATTAGTGTTTATGTATGGAATGTCAAGTAAGGGTTGATCGTTGATTTCTCAAGGTCAAAACTTTTCATTAGTGTTTATGTATGGAAAGTCAAATAAAGGTTGACCGTTGATTAATTTAGGTCAAACCTTAGTTATTAGTGTTTATTCAAGTAAGACTCAATCGTTGATTAGTCAAGATCAAAACTTTTCATTAGTGTTTATGTATGGAAAGTCAAATAAGAGTTGACCATTAATTAGTTAAAGTCAAACCTTAGTTATTAGTGTTTATGTATGAAAGGTCAAGTAAGGATTGACTGTGGATTATTTAAAGTCAAACCATTTTATTAGTGCTTATATATGTAAAGTCAAGGATTAAACATTTATTAGTCAAGGTAACATTTAATTATTTGTATTTATATATAGAAAGTCAAGTCACAATCTATACATCTTACTAAAAGAGCAACTCTTGACCACGTGTAACCCCACACTTAGCCGCGTCACCTTTGTCAAGTGTCACCCTTGGAATTAGCTACGTGTGAAATGAAATAAATTAAATGTAGAGTTTGAGTCATATGTGATCGAAGTCGAATATCAATAACGTATAACGTGTGGGCTTTTTGACGCACTTTCCATATTACAGAGGTGGTGTCGATAGAATCAGACGTGGGGCACCTTTGTGTGATAAACAAAGGGAAGTGTTAACTATCGAACATACTATGTGACATAAATATTAGGATAGGTTTATAAGTATTGTATTTGATAGAATCTAAGCTCAAAGTATTCTACCGATCATGTAACACAATATCCCCAAGTGTTAGCTAAATATAGTTTGATCTCTTGTTCTTGCATGTTGTTTAGTTTATAGATAAAACCCCCTAAAACCAATTTTTTAACATTGACTATACCCGACACGCAATTGAATTGATGACCCGATTACGAGTTCAATGTAGTTAACTTTTAAATTCCTAGCATCTCTGTGGACGACCCTGGACTTACCACTGTCTACCCCTTTGGTAGCTTATTAGTGAATACAAGAGAAACAATATAAATTTCTATCTTTTATCTCCCAACGCTCCGCACGTTAATTTATCTCCCATGAAAAGGACGATTCATTAGCGACCCCTCGGAGTGCGGATCAAAATTTGGCGCCGCTATCGGGGATGCTAGTGTTAATATTTAATTGTTAACTTGCATTACTAGTTGGTATAGTTTTTAGTGTTGTTTTTATTTTGTAGCTTAAGTTGGTTATTGTGTTGAGATTTTTCTATAGTTATTCCGATCACTACTGATCTGTTTGCTAGCGTTTTCTCTCGGGGCCAGTATTGTATAGTTTCTAGTTTATGGTACATTAGGTATCATGAACATAGGAACTATACACTACCTACTGGAAAACGTAGGTGGACGGAGACGAAGAAAGAGGAGATCTAGAGTAGAGATTCCACAAGGACCGGTTGTTTTTGTAGTGGAGTTTATTGAGATGGCAGAAGACAATCGGATGCGTAGGGAGTTGATGGCTCCAAATTTGGACAGTCAACCCCTATGCATATTCTTCCCGCCCTTGCCACTGAATGTAACTTGTGAGGTGAAGAGCGGCATGATCCAATGCCTACTTACTTTCCCTGGGATGGCCGGAGAGGACCCGAACAAGCACCTATTAGAGGTTCACTTGGTTTGCACCAACATGAAGCCACCGGGGTTGTCGGAGGAGGGCTACAACTTGAGATCATTTCTTTTCTCGTTGTTGGACGCAGCCAAGGATTGGCTATATTAACTCTCACCGGGTTGCATCACTTCTTGGATTAACATCAAGCATAGGTTTCTCGAGAAATACTTCCCGGCTTCAAAGTCTGCGGGTCTGAAGAAGCAGTTTTCCAATATTTTACAACTGGTGAACGAGTCCTTGTATGAGTAATGGGAGAGATTCAAGCTGTTATTGGAAAGTTTCCCCTATCATCCATTCAAGGAGGGAGATTTAGTGTATTACTTCTTTGAAGGCTTGTGCAATGAAGACATGCGCATGGTGAATGCAGCATGTAACGGCTCTAGAGAGAACAAAAGCCCCAATGATGCAATGACACTATTCGAGGAGATGGCTAATAGTACAAGGAAATTTGGTGCCCGATCCCATGTGAAGATCTTGGAGGAGCCTGGTCATACTCCCAAATCTTGAGGAACAAGTCCAAGTGCTTGCTTCCATGATGAAAGAGTTCATGAAAGGGAGAGCTCAACAAGTGAAGGTGTGTGACATTTGCAACCTTTATCACCCGACCGATACATGTCCAGAAGTGGTTGACAACTTTGAGGAAGTGAAGGCCTTAGACTTCAATGTGAAAACAGGCAATTCACTTAGGGGCAACAACAAGCGTTTTGGAGGGAACCAAGGAGGAGATAGACAAAATCCCTATGTGAACTCATTCAATCCTCGATACCGTGATCACCCAAACTTCTGATGCCATGAGGACAACCAAGGGTAGAATCAAGGTGGACCACCTCAACCCTACTTGAGGAAAGAAGGGCCTTCAAACACCAATGCTCCATTGTACAAATCCGATCGAAGGAGATTCTTGATGCAATAGCACAATTGGCAAAGAAGAATTATGTGTTCGTGGAGTGGAGTGGAGTGGATAAGGAGAGAGATTGAGGAACTCACCACAAGAGCCTTTTCAAGTATTAAGAACCTTGAAGTACAATTTGGTCAACTTGCCACTTTGGTGAACTATCTTAAGGCTAGGGAATCCGTTAATCTACTATCCCAACCCAAGGTGAATCCACGCATTGTGAGTACCTTGAAATTGAGAAGTGGGAAGGATGTACGTAAGGCCGAGAAGGAGGAAGTGCAAGAGGATGAAAAATTGGTGGAAGGCAACAAGACCAACCTAGAAGAAGAACAGATAGTAGTTGAGGAGGAGCTCCCCAAGGAGCTCCCCACTACCAAGGCAAGGGTGAACCCTCCGCCACCGTTTCCTAGTACTCTATGGGGAAGGCCAAAGATGGCAATCAATGAAGCTTAAATTTTCCAAGTCTTCGAGAAGGTTGAGGTTAGCATTCCTATTCTTGATGTCATTTAACAAGTTCCCTCATATGCTGAATTTTTGAAAAATGCTTGCACTAAAAGAAGGAACAAACTAACTAGAAAACCATGTCAATTGAAAATAGGGGGAGTAGCCACTTTAACTCATAAGAACATACCTAAAAATTTTGATGAGCCCGGAATGTTTTCAATCCCTATTTCCCTAGGTGGTAGTAAATTGGTGAAAAAAAAAATCTATGATTGACTTCAGTGTCTCTATCAATGTTATCCCGTTTAGCCTATATGAGAATCTTGACATAGGTGAGCTTAGGAACACTAGGGTTATTGTTAAACTGGCCGATCATTCCCAAGCTAGCCTTAAAGGTATAGTTAAGGATGTTATGGTTAGGGTAGGAAATATAGTGTTCCTGGTGGACTTCTATGTCCTTGATGTAGTTCACGATGGTGGTGCACCCCCAATTTTGTTGGGGAGACCTTTCTTAAAAACATCAAGGACCAAAAATAGATGTCAATTTGGGAACACTAACCTTATATGCTGATGTTGATAAGTTCTGATTCGAAATTTACAAGTCTAAGAATGAGTCACATATTTCTTCTCTTGTTGCAATGGTATATCTTTATGTGATGAACTTGTTCAATGTAATAATCCTTGCATGATTTATGATGATGAATGCCTTGATAAGTTCCTTAATGAGAGTGATGAGAGAGATCATGTTCTGAGCTTTGATTGTGATGATAATGTTGATGATACCTATGCCATGCATGAGTTTAGCGATGTTCTTTCTATTATGGATTGTGTTTCTATGCTCACTAACTTGCAGTGGTTGGTGGAAAGTTCAGAGGACTTAAATTCTTCGATCACCTCCTAAACTCGATGAAATGACTAAGGATTCAACATTAGATAAGGGTGGATACACACTCTCTATGGTGGAAAAAGAGCATGAAGGTAAGGGTGACACTTTGTGGAGGCCTATCCACAAAGATGTCATCGTGGGTGGATTCGCAGATGGCGACTTTGAATACCCAATGGTAGGTTTATTTTAATTAGAATGCATGAAGAATCAGTTGTGAGGATGACAATAAATATACAGTGTTTTTCCTTGTTTTCTGTTTGATGTTTTTTGTATTTAAATTTTGCATGTTTTTGTTTGTATGACAAAGGACTTTGTGTGGAATTTTGGTTAATTGTTTAATCTTAAGATTGAGTCTCGTACTTGTGGTTAGAAGGAAATTGGAGTTTGGGGAAATTTTTTATAAAGATTAAGGTGCCGGGGAAGCACGGGCAGTGTAATAGACATGGCCCGTGTTAGATTATTCGGAGCACTTTTTGCTTCTTCTTGTGTGGTTTTTCAGCTCCTAGCATCCAATTTCGGGTAATTCTTTGAACTTTTTGTTTACTTGCTTTCATTAGCATGATTGTTTTGTATTTGGGAACCATGAATTTAAAAAATCTTTGATGTTTTAGAGAAGTATGTGGGTTATATGCATGTTTTTGTGTTGAGCTAATTGTGGGGAAAGTGTATGATCCTTGTGTTGAAATAATATGATTTACCATGTGTTGATTGTTTCGGATGAATGTTCTTGTTGAATGATCTTTGATACATATGCTTTTGTATTCTTGCCATTACCATCTTTCACTTGTTGTGGTAGAATGAGATCTAAAAAGAATAGGCAAGAGAAAGGAACAACCTCCCGAGGTGAGAAAGGGAAGAAGTCGGATAAAGTTGGGAGACAAGAACTGACAAGTTCCACTGTTCCTAACCCCCGCCTTTGTTTTTTATGAGTTCATGGGTTTGGACAACATTTTCGGGAGTGTATCTCAATAGCCCAAAGAGAACAATCTTGGAGACAAAGTTAACATGCAACGAGACCTTGGTAGCACTAGGCCTACTCGAGTCCGTCACTTATTTACTAGGTCGGATAGGCCTAGAGGGCTTCCTAGAGATACACTCCAAAACATACATAAGGTGGACATTGGAATTTTCAGCAACCTTGGAGCAAGAAACGGACAACGACGGGAGGAGGATAATCACTTTCCACTTGGATGACAAGGAGTACACAATGACCCATAGGGAAGTTGCTTGAGCATTTGGGTGGAAGTATGGGAAGGAAGTCCTAAAGACTCACTAACAACGGCTTCTTTTCTCATTGAGCCACTTTTTGCGGAACTTGATGAGCACAGATAGTAACCACTTGGGCAAGAGTACCGTAATAGTCCACCTGGTTTTGCGGTACGTGCACCAACTCCTATCCACGGGAGTTTTTTGCCACAGGGATATTTCTCTATGCCCCAACCGAGACGTCCAAATCCTTTGTACGATGATTATAGAAGGACATTTCTACCCCAACTTGGTGGGGGATTTCGTGGAAGAGTGCTTAGCCTCGGGGGAAAAGAAAGGTGGCAAGATACTATGGGAGGCATGATGGGGCTTTTGGCCCAATAATTAGGATATTTAACTCTCTCTCCCTTTTCCATGGAAAACTTAGGTCATTCGGGGATGAGGTACACAATGGATGAGTTGGCAAAAGCTTCAATGATTGCTACCACTACATCGGAGGATCTCTTCATTTAGTTACGGGGATGAGGTACACAATGGATGAGTTGGCAAAAGCTTCAATGATTGCTACCACTACCATCAACTAACCATCAACTACGAAATTGCCTTGGAAGACCTTTTTTAGCTCTCAATCCGAGGTTCGAGAAGTTCTTCTACAAAACCCTCTCGGCCACCGAACATGGACATTGACGGAGAAGATGGTGAAATCCCACCTAGAGTACCACTACCCGAGCCAACCTACCGGGAGATTTCTTCGACCAATTTCACATTTTTGGTGAAAAAATTATGATTTCAACCCAACTAGTGCAAGAGGTTGGTCACGCAGTAGGAGGGATGAGCTTGTAAATTAATGGAAGGGTTCGGAGTTAGGCTTAACACTATGGATGACACCATAAGAGCTTGGGGACTTAGATTGGATTCTATTGAGTGGGATGTGAAGGAGGAATTTTCCATTGTTGATGTGAGAGCCGATGTACAAGAGGAAGCTATAGAGAAATTGATCGAGAGGATGCATTCTTCAAAGCTTGAATGTTTCTGCGACGTAGTTCCCATTGAGAGGCAAGAATTGAGGCAAGAAGAGAATATGAGAAAATGCAAGGCGAGGTGCATGAGAGCAGGCCCTTTAGGGTCCCAAGAGTAAGTGCTTACTATTTCCCCTACTCCACTTATGATTTCTACTTTTTATGATGCATTGGGGACAATGCAAGGTTTAAGTGTAGGGGAGAGAGTAGTTAGGTACTTAGGAATTCCAACAAAGTTCCTTTATGTTTGGTGTCAATTTGTTTTTTCTCATCTTCATGTAGTATGAAGCCAAAATTTGGGGCATTTTGTGTTACACAAAAAAATTGAAAAAAGGAAAAAATATATACCACGCTAAGTCGAAAACCCGAAAGAGAGACTTAGGAAACAATGGGAAAGCCCCGGATGGGTTGAAAGACCTATGCAAAAGTAAGAGGCCATGGTGTGGAAAAGGTGAGAAGTGAGCTCAAAAATAAATTTAAAAATTGTGGGAAGCTAGGACGAAAACCCGAAAGGGCACTGAGACAAAATGAGAGAAATTGAAAAAGATCCTATGGTTCTCTTTGATTGTTCTTTTGGAAGTCTTTTTCATAGAGTAACTTATCTTCACACTCATTTTTGTGAACTTCACCTTTTGTTGGTATGATCGGTTGGATAGGTTATCTTAACTTCTTTGGGGAGTGAGAGTTGTGAGATTCTTACATCTTTGGGGAACAACGGTAGTTTAGGAATAAATGTTGAATGTGTTGGGGAACTCTTTACATGCTATGTTCCGCTTAGATCTTTGCTCGTTGTTGTTTACTAGAGGACAAGTAAATGTTTAAATGTGGGGGAATTGATTTGCACCTAAAAACATGTGTTAACACATGCAATTATCACATTTATTAGCATCTTTTGGATAGATGATTGCTAGGTCCGGTTTGGTTTACATCACAAGGGGTTTAGACAGCCTTTGTTGGGTTTCTTGTCCAAATCCTTAGTTTTGTAGATTTATTTAGACCTAGTGGATGTTATGTCCTTGCGAGCATCTAGATCCTATTTTCCGAGCTTCAATGTAGATCGCGCGTAAGTACTTCATAGTAGAAGGTCATTCACAATGATGGTAGTATATATTAGAAGGTCATTCGCAAGGATGGTAGTAGACTGAAGGCCACACGCTTAATCGAGGTAGAAGATAGAAATGCACCAAGGATAAAGGAGTTGAAGCCCAGACGAAGTGGAAGACTGGCATGGCCGTGTTTTATTGCACGACCCGTGTCAGCCAAAATTGTTAGTGTATGGCACAGGCCCCAAGTTATTGTACTACCCATGCAGTTCAAATGGCTTATGCGGCTAAGTATGAAGCATGTGTCATGCCATGGCCCGTGCCCCTTGAAGTTCATGATCTGAAGACCAGTCCACTTCCCGTGATGTTTTGCATGGACGCACCCTCAGTTTGCTAAGAAATCAACTCCCAGTCGGTGGTCCGCGAAGAATTGCACGAGTTCGACGTTCGGAAGGTTAAAACAAGCTCCCAACCGGTGGCCCGCAAGGACTCACACGGTCGCGTTGCTCAGATGCAAGGAAACACACAGCGAACCAGCGGCCCGTGCCCTATTGCATGGGCCATGTGCTATTGCACAGGTCGTGCCGCCTACCAACTAGGGTGTACCTTGCCTTTTTTGTTCCTCATCAAGGCCCATTTCCTATCTACTATATAAAGGGACCTATGCCTACTAGGTTTTAAGTTTGGCTAGTTTAATTTTCACTCTCCTAGTTTTTCTAAGAGTAGTTAGAGAGAAAGGGAATAACCCTTCTGTCTTCTTTTAATCTTCCTATTTTTTACCCAAGGGCATTGAATCCATAGAAAGATTGGGTTCAATACTTAGGGAGTAGTTCATTTGCTTGGAGAATGAAATTTGTATTCATGATTTGGTAGCTATTTAGTGAGATTCTAAGATCTCCCTATCCTTTTATGTTTATGAATATCATGCTTGATGTGTTCTTTACATTCTCGTCAAATGCATGTTAGATATCCTATGTTGGCATACACCTTAGTATATATTTCATGTATGGTGCTAGTATCTTTTGTCCCCTTGGGAGTGTTGATAGGGTAATGCGGGGAGTGAGAGCCCACGAACGTGTGGATGTATGCTTGTGGGTCTTGAACACTGCTCCGATGACCATACACTAGTGTGACTGGAAAATGGTAGCCCGATAGGTAAGGGCATAATAGTTAGTATCAACTACGATTCTAATAATTCGGCTTTTGTCGTTGCAACCCGGGAGTTATCATGAGATGCCAATTTCTTTACCTCTATAGGCCTAGGTAGAAACATTCATAGTGGAGGCCCGAGATGTATTCAGGGAAGAGGAGTGCTAGCGACTGGGCTGCTTGATACATTTTCCTAATTACGGAGGTGGTGTCGACATAATAAGATGTGGACACCTTTTTGTGACAGAAAAAGGGAAGTATTGACTATCGACTACACTATGTGATACCAACATTAGGATAGGTTTATACGTCTTGTACTTGATAGAAACTAGGATCAGAGTATTCTATAGATCATGTACTGCAATGTCCCCAAGTATGACTTAATAGAGTTTGATCTCTTGTTCTTACATGTTTTGTAGTTTATAGATAAAACCCTTCAAAACCATGTTTGCAACATTGACTATTCCCGACATTAAATCGAATTGACGATCCGATTGCGAGTTCTGTGTAGTTAACTTTTAAATTCTTAACATCATTGTGAACGAACTTGGACTTGCCACTATCTTCCCCTTTGGTGGTTTATTAGTGAGTACAGGAGCAACAATATAAATTTCTATCTTTGATCTCCTAGCACTAGTCTGGTTAATTTATCTCCCATGAAAAGGAAGGTTCATTAGCAACCCCGCGGAGGGCGGATCACTACCCAATTCTCCTTCCCATATTTCAACCTGAATGCCCTTGCAACTTCCCAATGGGTCATTGTGTAATTCTTGTTATCAAGGTTGAATGAGATCGTCATGCTCCCTTCATCGTCGATCTTTTGATCAAAGGTGGCTAGAAACTCTAAGGTCCATCGAACGTATGTTTTCGAGTGCATCTCTAAGAATCCCTCTTGGCCTGCCCGGCTCAACAAGTAGGTCACAAGTTGGAGTAGACCAAGTTTTTCCAAAGTCTATTTGCAAGCAAACTTCGTCTCCAACACCACCCTATTTGGCCTCTGCAAGTTTCTCCATTTCCGATTTGCGCTCCCAAAAAATCTCTCCAAGCCCATAAAATCGTCGAATAGCAAGGGAATATACACAATGGGTTGGCTTGGCCCTTGTCTCCTAACTTGGACCGAACGTTTCCCATTCTCGACGCGGGAAGTGGTTCCTTTCTCCAATCGACTCCTCTTATGACACATTCTATCAAACACAAGAGAAGATGATAATGAATAAATATAAACTTTAAGCACCAAGACAATCTCACTTAGCAAGAATCATGATTTCCTAAACATCCATCATTTAACACGTCACATAATCACAAATAAGAGTCCATACTCTTCCCCCACAATTAGTCTAACATACAAGCATGCACATTATCCGCATACACCCATAAAAAACAAAAACAAAATGAATTTCAAATTCCCCAAACAACGGATGATAAAGAAAGAAAGTATTGCTTATCTATCGAAAATTTACTACCAATTGATTAAGCAATTTTTCCAAATAAATGATAGATATTGCTTTCTATCTATTGAAATTTTACTACCAAGATTTAGGAGTGCTTTCACTTTTGGGTTGAATTAATTCGACCGGATGCAAATAGGGTGGAAACTAAACCCGGAAATAAATGGAGAGTATGCATTCGATGAATGCGTCCTCTATTTTCTTTTTCTTTTTTTTACCTGAGAAATTAGAAGAATAAAAGAAATAAAAAATAAATTAGAGGAAGCATTCAGCGAATGCGTCCTCTTCCCTTTAGTTTTTAAATTCTGAAATCCAATTGAAATTTTTTAAAAAACTAAATATTCCACTTCCCCAAAATCATAAAACACTTGTCTATATCCAAAATTTGGTCGCCACAGCTCGTTGCCTGTCGTTCATTCGAAATCTTAATGCTGGTAGTACTTTTATCCCAAATTTGATTTAGGTGTATAAAATAAGTGGATAAAATATATTTCTGAAAATAAAAAAGTGCAAAAATATGAAAGTAAGGATGAAAGAAAGAAAGTGTGTTAGGTATAAAGTAATGGAGGTTGGGTTATCTTATGACATCAATATATTTTAATAATTTATTAATATAATAACCATTATATTTATTATTTTTTCATTTAAATAATAATTTTAATTATATTACAAAATGCTCTATAGTACAATAATATTTATATTTAAAATAATATAATTATTATTTATACTAAAATAATATTCAATTAAATGATTTATATTAGAAAATAATAATATATTTTTATTAGAACATTGTTACTAATATTATTTATAGTATAAATTATGAAATAATATTATTACTAAAAACGGGTTCATATGAAAATTATAGTTTTATTTAAATCTGACCAGATACAACTTGAAAAATAATATTATAACATTTTTATATAAATAATAATTATAATATGATAGTTTTTGTTTTCAAAATAATGATAAATTATAATTAAATTACAATATATAAAATAGTTATATTTATATAAAATAATATAATTGTTATTGATAATATAAAAATAATAAATTTATAATTTATAAGAAAAAAATATATATTTATATTATAACTATTATTTTAATTTAAGTTTTGAATTAATATTATATATTATTTTATAATAAAAATATAGTATTAGTAATATTCATCTCATACACAACTTGAAAAAATCATAATGCTATTTTTCATAAATTTTATTAATATTTTTGTCTATAATAGATTTAAGTTAGAGTAAAATTACTATTTAATTAACTTATTCTATGAATGCGCCCTCGAATTCTTTTTATTTTTTTGCAACGTTAAAAAATGAAACGATTAGAGAACGCGTCCTCTCCTTTATTTGATTTTAAAAAATCACAATTCATAATATTTTAAGTAATAATACTTAGAGAACGTGTTTTCCAAATGCAATTCTATTTTTTTGGGCTCATTTAATTTTATTAAAAAGGAATAATAATTCCCTTTGAGAAATTGAAACAAAATTAAAAGTGATGATGCATCATCTATTTTCCCTTTTTAAAAAATAATAATAACGAGAGAACGCATTTGGAAAATGCATTTGGAAAATGCATGCTCTATTTTCCATTTTAAAAAACAATAATAACGAGAGAACGCATTTGGAAAATGCATCATCTATTTTTCCTTTTAAAAAAACAATAATAATGAGAGGATGCATTCGTCAAATGCGTCCTCACTATTTGTTTGCATGTTGCATTACTTTAGCGCCAAGATCAAGAATTTTCTCCAATGCAGTTTTTCCAAATGAATTATAGATATTTTAAGCAAATCAACACCTAATTAGGGTTCGGGAGGAGTATTACAGCTAAAGAAAAGGACGTTGACTTATGGATCATTCATTTGGAATTAATTCGGTGCATTATGTTACAAATTTGTTGGTTTGTGGTCACGTTCATGCATCATCAGCGCTGCCTTTGGCATTTGGATGCCTTCCAAATGCCAAATCCAGTGTAGCTCGGCTGCTGCTTCCGGGCTGAGAGCTGAGTCATCTTTCCATCATTTTCACTTAGCTTTCATCGGCGACAAATTGTGTAATAAACTGGTATTGCAACTTGTGCAGTGCGTACCAAACTTTAAATAAAGAACCCCGCAAGCAATGTCGATCATCCTTCCACTTGCACCAATCCCCTTCCACTTGCAGCAATTATGGACTCCCTCTCCGTTTATTTATAAGTTGCACCATAAGTTTAACTGTTTGAATTTAAGTAAAGAAAATGAGTGAGTGAAATTGAATGTAGAATGTAAAAAGTAGAATGAGTGGATAAAAATACATGCAAGAACCTGTATAAATGGTTAATTTAGGCTAAATTGAACTCCCTCCCAAATAAGTTTTATGTCGATAAACAAATGTAATGACTAGTAATATTTACATTGATTGGAGTTGCATCATGAGTGGGCGGACATTATTGAATTGGAATACGTCGTTGAAATCCCTCCCCGGATTATTGATTCAGCCTTGTACCAAAAAATTCCTGCATCATCTACGAGGATTTCGTACGAAGATGATAGATGGTGTGTCGTCACCATTGTGTAAATGTTCTTGAGTGATCCCGCCTTTGCAGGACTAAATGGCTATAGATTCAATCTTGAGATGCGAGATTTGTTTGATTTTAGATCTCTACAAGAAATGTTCAATTTTACTGAGCTACCTATGTTTTTATCAATCTATATGCAATTAAAGAAAATTTGTTATGTATATAGTAGAAGTAAGCCATATTATTAGTACACAACAATCGATGATTTAGTTTTGTAGTAAATGTCTTCTTCTCCATTATGTCAACCCAACGAAGGGATCATTCAACAAAGATTCATGCTACCTCGTCCACCGTATTTACCTCAGGTTTTGGGTAAGGATGAATTAAACCATGTACGAGACTCTTTGTCACAATGAAACCACGTTTTCCTTCACGACATGATTATGATTATGCAAGCGGATAGCCGTGTACACCTTACTTTCCGCCACTGCGTGGATTTCACCATCTACACGCCCACAAGAAGTATACACATGAATTATCCTACAGGAAGAGTCACTACATTACTAACATGTCGAGTTACGTTTATTAGTAGCAATAAACGTATAATATATTTTCTTGCCAGCATGTTGCATTAGGCGGTTTCTAATAATTCCACTCTTTGGCGGTCGAATGCAACAGTGGTGTCAAAGTCAAAGACTTCACAACTGGTTGACTAACATTCTTGGGAGGTTGTGTTAAGGTTGTCGGTGTAAAACTTGCTAGGATTAGCTCCAACTCTAGTTACTACGTCCTCTCATTTATATTTTGCAAGACATATGCTACTAGTTGGTTCAATATGCATTTTGGAGAATTGATCACTTTTTGTTGCCTTGTTTCCGTGAGGTTTATCTTAGGCGCTCTAGGTTTGACAAATGCATCTCTATGAGTAGTGAGAGTACGCACACCGTGCACCCCACTAGGGTGCTCTTTTTTGTCAATGGTAATTCCCAATATATTCACTTTTCCAATACAGAAGAATTCTCCCCCGTTTCTTTTTTTCCTCAAATCCTACTATAAGTGAATAATTATTAATCTCATATGCTCAATTTGACTATGAAATAAATACATATAGCCCATACCAATTGTCAATTTTGAAAGTTTACATTTTTCTTTGCAACTTCCTCCACCTCTTTGGTATGAAACTTATCACAGTTCTTCCCACGGACTCTGTATCCTATATGCCACTTCTCAAATCAGGTTCCCTGTCAAGCGTAGGATACTCCGTTGAATTCCTAGCTTCCTCATTGGACATTCCATGCTCAACCTTACTCACACTCGAGCCTCAAAAATTTCTTTCATGATTATTCTCGCTACTAGTGTGTATGCTTCCTGAATCATGGTGTGGTGTAACTTATTTGTGGTTGCTACAACACTATTTTTCCCCTTAGACCCTATTGAAGGTGAAATACAACACTTAGGACCATCATAAGATAAAAGGTAGAAACACGTTGAAAATGGAAAATGAACCCCTTGTATGAGACATCAATAGCACGTTGATCCGCACCTCATGGGGTCGTTACCTTGTAGGAGAATTAACCCACGGGATGCATTTCAAAGATAAAATTTATAAGTTACTCCCGCACTCACTACTAACCACTATAGAGTAGCTAGTGGAAAGTCCAAGGTCGTCCACGAAGATACTAGAATTTTAGAGTTAGCTTTACACAATCCACAATCGGGTGTCACTCCAATTGTATGCCATGAGTAGCTAATGTTTCTGATCAGATTATGGGGGGTTGTGTCTAACAAACTACTGAACATGCAAGCAAACAGATTAAAACTATAATTAACTAGCCTTAGGGGTATTTGGGTAACATGACCAATTAATGACTTTGATCCTACATATTATTATATGTAAAACATATAAACCTATCTCATGTCTATGTCACATAGTGTGGATGATGGTAAGGAATCCCAATGTCTGTCACACAAAAATACGTCTCCCCTCAAGATCAACTCACCACCTCCGTAATTACGGAATGTCGTTGATCGACCTTTTTAGATCCGCTCCACATTCCCTGAAATCTCACTCTCGATGCTTACGAGACCCCACTTAAAGGATCACAGTCTTGCATAGGTCGCAACTGTTAGATATGAGAGTAAGGAAAATATGTCTCGGGCACTCTACTATAGACACCAACCCTAGGCCTAGAGAGGCTAGGGAACTGGCATCTCGTGATAACTCTAAGGTTGCCACGACCCTACTCGCTACAAACTAGAATGCTTATCTATGGGGAGCAATGGTTTCCCTCGTTAAGAATTAGTATAGCGCTCCTAACATGCAATCACTCACACAAATAGCCAATTAGAATTAGATTCTAACGATTGGTTCGGTACCCTCAAGGTAGAATGAATGCACTCATCTCCCCGGTACTCTCGAGCCTACAATAGACCTAATCTAACATTCCGTAGATAGCATTTTAGCCTAGCACAATATTATACTATGCATGAATCTATGGATGCATCATAAATCACAACATGGTATACATCATACAACAATGTAAACTACAAATCAAGCACAAATATTCATATGACATAAATAGATAAGGTAATTTAAAATATCACAAAGTCAAAATCAAGTCATGAATACAAATACTAACCCAAGAATAAACAACTCTAATACTACTATTAAATCCATGGCATTCATTAAATTAAGTGCCATTGATCTAAGAACTAAGAAAAAAAAGAACTCTAGAGAGTGAGAGAGAGAATTATTATGTTCCTTCCTACCTACCAAAAACTAAAATCTACATTATGGCTACTTAATAAACCCTAGGAAACTAAAGTCTTCTTATATAGGAGAAGATAATTAGGTATCTAAAGGCCCAAGTTTCAAAAACCCTAGTGAAACCCTAATGCCACCCCTAGTGTCACCCTGGCACGAGACGTGTAAATCTCGGTGACAAAAAAAGAAGCAATACCTATTCTGGAAAACCATAAACACACAAAAAGGACGCAAACAAAAATACAAAAAAATAAAAATAAAGTACAAACTACGAATCACTATAGAGTAGCCAGTGGCAAGTTTGGGGTCGTCCACAGAGATACTAGAATTTTAGGGTTAGCTTTACACAACTGATGTGTCCATATTATACCATTATTTTGGGGATCTTTATACTCATTTTGGTTGGCTTTTGTGATTTGGATACTCTATTTTACCTTGAAATTCTATTACTAGAGTTAAGAGCGACTTTATTCCTTTTGTCACTTGTAATAAGAATTCCGTGAGACGAGGTAATTGTTGAAGATTTGAAGACCTTGAAGACTCTATTTTGAAGACCATGAAGACTTTTGAAGACCCAGAGGAAGGAAGAGGAGACAACTACATGAAGACCGAAGAGAAGAAGTCACTTGAGGGCATAGTACTTTGGCCGTTGTGAGTCACGACGCCTGTGTCGCGAGTCGCGACGGCCGTCTGCCCAGAATTACTTTTTGGCATTTTTGTACTATAAATACTCATCACTTTTCTCTTTCCTCAACAACTTTTCTCTCCTGATTTTAGGTGCGAAAAACCCTAGGTTTCTTCCATTTTCTACCTTAGTTTCTTCTTGAATTCATGTTTGATTTTCTTTTGTTCATTAGTATGAACTCTAGTAGGTAAACATAACCTTGGGAGCAATTTATTAGGCTTCTAAGTCCATATCTTGAGATCTATTTATAAGCTATTTAATGCTTTGCTATTGTGCATTTATTGTCTTGAAATGGGTTGTTAAATTCATTTATGATATTGGAAGTTTGAGTATATGAATTTCTTGTATGATTATGTGTTAGGGTTTGGAGAAAGTAGCTAATCCTCCCTTCTTTGATATGAAATCCAAAAGCATGAGTTAGATCTTCTAATGTTGTTGATGGTTTGATGAGTGCTATGTAAATGTGATAATGTCGAATTCTTTGTCATGTTTATTTGTGTAGCAAACGAGAGGAGTTAGCGAGCGTTGAAAGTTCTTGGCTAATCTTGCATGAATTGGTTAAGTGCTTAGACATGGTGTAGTGTTTATAAGTGTTGCCGAGTTTGTTGATTCTTCGTGCTTAATGCCATTAGTGGGATACCTTTAGGCATTGAATGACTAAAGAGTTCATTAGTGAGGTTTAGCTAGAGATGTCGAATTCACTCTTGTAAACTACTATCAAAGAAGAATGGAAGTTTTATCTTCACAAAAAGTAGTAAAGGTGTTGAATATGTTATATGTTCAATGATAGATAGAAGGCTTGGAAGTATAAGTCAATTGCCCCCAAGACTCCTTAATCCATACTTAATCTAATTTTAGTGATTGTATGCTTTATTAGTTTAACTTGTCTTTAAATTGCTAACTTGGAAAACCAACACAAAACCCCCTCTTTATGTTCTTTTTATATGTATGCATATATCTATATCTAGCATAATGTTTACCATTATATGAGCAAACACTTGGAAATATATCCCCTGTCTCTGCGGATGACCCCGACTTGCCACTATCTACTTAATTATAGTGAGTAAGAAAAAAAGGCTTAAATATAGTATTTTTGAGAGGTAGAACGAAGACCTCCCACATTTATGGCCAATTTAAAAATAACAAACAAGAGATCCCCTACGCACGTGCAACGTCGGTCATGGTTTCTTTTCTTATTCCAGTTACCGATAGGTTGATTATGTCGAATATTCAACCAATGTTCATTGAGAAAATATTATGCTTGTCTAAAATCAATCTTAATCTACGCTTAGTACTTCTCATAAGTTAAACATAACATTATATGCACAACGACACTATACACTAGATAACGTGAAACAATCATCACAATTTATGAAAAGATTCAATATTTCCTTTATAAAAAAAATTCACACTATTTCACCAAAAAATTAAAATTTTAACATGGATGAAAACAAGTTCAATTTGCAGCTGGAGATGTTCTACCATTTAGTAGTTGTAGTAGTTTGAAAGAAACCATTGAATGCATTTGATTGTACTCTTGTTTATTTTTGGATATAGTATAAATTGCAGGTTGGGAGAATGTGTTTTGGTGGGAGAGTTGGAGGAGATAGAAGGTGAAGGTGTTTTTTGTGTGCCAATGCCTCCAAATAGGGTTAGGTAAAGATTTTCCAAAATATGAAACCATTTCAATGATCGATTGGTATCCGACGTTGATCACGTGTTGTTCAGAAATGTGGGCTCCGAGTAGCTCATGACAGCCCAACAACGTAATATGGCCCTATAATGTTATATGTCCAACGACAGCAAACCTTCACACTAAGTATCAATAATATGGATAAGATGTGTGATGTCGCATAGTCTCCATTACCCAACATAATTAGACTAGATTCGAGGACTAAAGGTTCAGACTATACTTGTGTTAGCTCATTCGTGACTTGACTTATTTTGTAAAATAACATCACAATTTGCAAAAAAGATCTAACTTTACTTGTGTTAGGTCAACCGTGGATTGCCTTCTTGTGTAAATTGCTATGTTACCTCGAAATGTGAGATTAGGTTTAGAGTTACCTACTGATTTGACATGACACATGACACGACAAAAACATGCATTAAAACCTAGCTAAGTTGTATATCGATCCAAAAATCTAAAAGCGGATGTGGCTATCGGAAGAAGGGGAGATGAATGACTATGAAAAGTTATAGAATTTTTTTCCATTTCGGGAGACTATGTAAGGTTGTTCATTGATTTCATTGTTGATGAGACGTCAAATGCATGTATTTTTTGAAGCATTTAACATCTTTTTTTTAAATATTTTTTTGTTGGAATATTTATTGATTTAGGTAGGTTCACATTATAAGGGTTTAAATAACTGTTTTAGGTTTTCGTATCTAAATCCTTCCTCTTTGTGAGCTTAATTTTTAGATTGCTCGTAATCACTTTGGAGTATTTTATTGAAGGCCATTCGCAAGGAGGGTATAATATTGAAGGCCACGAGTCAAAACGTGGTAGAA
>JAULKM010119129.1:0-21334 GCA_032355605.1 Rubia tinctorum | reverse complement strand
ATTTTGTGTTTGAAATGAAGAAGAAAAAATAAATCAAGGGTTTTGATGGTCCTCTTAGTGGTGGTCAAGGGAAAATTGAGGCGGGCGGTGGAATGGTACAACTTTCCAAGTGGTGAGTTATAATCTAGTGCAGCATAAAATATAATGAAAGAACAACTCTTAAATTGCACGTGCACACACATGTTTCACCAATTCTTCTTTTGAATTAAAATACAAAATAATCCTTTTTTCCTCTCGTCCATATTGCTCATCATATAATGATATCTAAATTCTTTTAGTAAAATTGGAAATATCTTTTAACATGCCTATGCGTACAATATGTATGCAACAATGAATGAACCACGTCGAATAAATATACAGCAAAAGTTGTTGCACTCCCATGAATTTGCATGAAGCATTATTTGGGATACCTTTTCCCTCTTTTGTTTACTTCCACGATGGCGGGGAAGCTGTTGTGCTCCCCTGAATGGGCATGAAGCATTATTTAGGCAACATTTTCCCCGTTTAGTTAACTTCCATGATGGCGGGGAAGCTTACCACAACCATTTCCCCAAATTTCAATGAGGGTTCCGGTCGTTGCCCCTAGCTCCACCCACTTGCGAAGTGAAAATAAAGTTTTGATATTGGAGGATATGTAAGGAAGAAAAGTGAGTTACGATTTTTTTTGTTTTTTCATAAGAAGAAGAAATAAAATGGAGTTTGATGGTTTGGATATTGGAGGATATGTATGCAAGAAGAGTGATCTTGAGTGTGTAAGGAAGTGAAGTGAGTAGGGGTCAATTCATAGGTGAAAATATCATTCAACTTTCAAAACATGGAAAACCCATTTCTAAATTACGTCTAAGAGTCGGGAGCCATAGTTTGGCTCACAACTTTCGGCAACCCACTTCCCCACACGCGCTTCCCAACGCCTAATAAGGGACAGGTGAAGTTTTCCTACCCACCGTTGTCCTTCATTTTGCCATTCTGGGACAATGGAGATGTTTTTTTAGGTTTTTCCTTGGTTGACGGTTGGGTCTCTGACCATCTCCGCCATTGGAAGAACTTGTAAATCCACAAATTTCTATATTTTTGTGTTTTAAATGAATAATAAAAAAGAAAATTGGGCTTTTGACTGTCCTCGTTGGGGTTATAAGGAGCAAATTGAGGTGGGCGGCGGAATGGTACTACTTGCCATTAGCAAAGTTATAATCTAGTGTAACATAAAAGCTAATAAAAGCAAAGCTCTTAAATTGAACGTGCACACGAGCTTTCACCAATTAATATTCTTTTGAGTTAAAATACATAATTATGCTTTTCTTCCCTTGTCCATATTGCTCATCATATAACGATATATAAATTATTGTAATAACATTGGAAATATTTTTCTGCATATTTGTGTGTGCAATATGCATGCAACAATGAATTAGGCACGTCTAATAAATATACAACCATTTTCCCAACAAACGCTGTTCTGCTCCCCTGAATGGGCACGAAGCATTATTTGGGCCACCTTTTCCCCTTTTAGTTAACTTCCACGATCGCGGGGAAGCTTGCCACAACCATTTCCTCAAGATTCGACGACGGTTCCGGTCAATTTAACTTGCAAAGTGAAAATGGAGTTTGGATATTGGAGGATATGTAAGCAATAAAAGTGAGTTATGAAATTGTTTTGTTTTTTGATAAGAAGAACTAAAATGGAGTTTGATGGTATGGATAATGGAGGATATGTTTGCAAGAAGAGTGAGTTTGATGGTATGGATAATGGAGGATATGTTTGCAAGAAGAGTGAGTTTGAGTGTGTGAGGAAGTGAAGTGAGTATGGTTAATTCAAAGGTGAAAAGATCATTCAATCTTTCAAAACATGGCAGAGCCATTTCTAAATTACGGCTAAGAGTCGAGAGCCGTGATTGGGCTCACGCCTTTCGGCAACCCACTTCCCCACACGCTGCCAGATGTCTTAGTACGGATAGGTGGAGTTTTCCAACACACCTTTGTCCTTCATTGTGCCATTCCTAAACAATGGAGATGTTTTTTTTGGATTTCTTCTCGGTTGACGGATAGGTCTCTGATCCTCTCCACCATTGGAAGCACTGGTAAAGCCATGAAGTTCTATATTTTGTGTTTGAAATGAAGAAGAAAAAATAAATCAAGGGTTTTGATGGTCCTCTTAGTGGTGGTCAAGGGAAAATTAAGGCAGGCAGTGGAATGGTACAACTTTCCAAGCGGTGAGTTATAATCTAGTGCAACATAAAATGTAATGAAAGCACAACTCTTACATTGCACGTGCACACACATGCTTTCACCAATTCATCTTCTTTTGAGTTAAAATACAAATCCTTTTTCCTCTCGTCCATATTGCTCACCATATAATGATTTCTAAATTCTTGTAGTAAAATTGGAAATATTTTTTAACATGTATATGCGTGCAATATGTAAGCCACGGTGAATTATGCACGTCTAATAAATATACAACCATTTTCCCTACAAAAGCTGGTGCGCTCCCCTAAATTGGCATGAAGCATTATTTGGGACACCTTTTCCCTCTTTGGTTAACTTCCACAATGGCAGGGAAGCATTCCACAACCATTTCTCCAAGTTTCAGCGAGGGTTCAGGTCATTGACCCCAGCTCCACCCACTTGCAGAGTGAAAATGGAGTTTGGATATTGGAGGATATGTAAGAAAGAAAAGTTAGTTATGAAATTGTTTTTTATAAAAATAACAATAAAAATGGAGTTCGATGGTTTGTATAATAAAGGATATGTATGCAAGAAGAGTGAGTTTGAGTGTGTAAGGAAGTAAAGTGAGTAGGGGTCAATTCATAGGTGAAAAGATCATTCAATCTTTCAAAACATGGCAGACCATTTCTAAATTAAGGCTAAGAGTCGCGAGCCGTCGTTGGGCTTGCAAATTTTTGCAACCCACTTCCCCACACTCGCTAATGCATGTCTAATTAAGGACAGGTGGATTTTTCATACCCACTGTTTTCCTTCATTGTACCATTCAAGGACAATGGAGAATTTTTGTCGAGTTTCTCCTTTGGTGATGGTTGGGTCTCCGACCATCTCCGCCATTGGAAGAACTTGTAAAGCCATTAATTTCTATATTTTTGTGTTTGAAATGAATAAGAAAAAAGAAAATAGGATTTTTGATTTTCCTCATTGGGGTGATCATGGGAAAATTAAGGTGCGTGGCGGAATGGTACTACTTTCTAGTAGCAGAGTTATAATCTACTGAAACATAAAAGATAATAAAAGCAAAGCTCTTATGTTGGACGTGCACACGAGCTTTCACCAATTCATATTCTTTTGAGTCAAAATACATAATTATCCCTTTCTTCCCTCGTCCATATTCCTCATCGTATTATAATATATAAATTCTCGTAATCAAATTGGAAATATTTTTGACATATCTGTGCGCGCAATATGTATGCCACAATGAATTAAGCACGTCTAATAAATATACGGCTATTTCCCCAAAAAAAAAGCTATTGCGCTCCCCTAAATTGGCATGAAGCATTATTTAGGCAACATTTTCCCCGTTTAGTTAACTTCCACGATGGCGGGGAATATTTCCACACAATTTCCCCAAGTTTCGACGAGGGTTCCGGTCATTTCCCCCAACTCCACCCACTTGTGGAGTGAAAATGAAGTTTGGATATTGAAGGATATGTAAGCAAAAAAGGTGAGTTACAAAATTGTTTTGTTTTTTGATAAGAAAAATAAATAAAATGGAGTTTGATGGTTTGTGTATTGGAGGATATGTATGCAATAAGAGTGAGCTTGAGTGTGTAAGGAAGTGAAGTGAGTAGGGGTCAATTCATATGTGAAAAGATCATTCAATCTTTCAAAACATGGCAGAACCATTTATAAATTATGGCTAAGAGTTGCGAGCCGTGTGGTTCACAGCTTTAGGCAACCCACTTCCTCACACGTGCTACCTGATGCCTAATTAAGGACATGTGGAGTTTTCCTACCCACCGTGTCCTTCATTGTGCCATTTTGGGACAATGGAGATGTTTTTTTAGGTTTGTTCTTGGTTGACGGTTGGGTCTCCCACCATCTCCGCCATTGGAAGCACTTGTAAAGCCACATATTTCTATATTTTTGTGTTTTAAATGAATAATAAAAAAATAAAACTTTGTTTTTCATTGTCCCGATTGGGGTGATCAGGAGCAAATTGAGGTGGGCGGCGGAATGCTACTGCTTTCCATTAATAGAGTTATAATCTAGTGTAACATAAAAGCTAATAAAAGCAAAGCTCTTAAATTGGACGTGCACACGAGCTTTCACTAATTCATATTCTTTTGAGTTAAAATACATAATTATCCTTTTCTTCCCTCGTCCATATCCCTCATCATATAATGATATATAAATTCTTGTAATAAAATTGGAAATATTTTTCTACATATCTGTGCGGGCAATATGCACGCCACAATGAATCAACCACGTGTATAAATATACGACCATTTCCCCAACAAATGCTGTTGTGCTCCCCTAAATGGGCACGAAGCATTATTTGGGCCACCTTTTCCCTTTTAGTTAACTTCCAAGATGGCGGGAAAGCTTGCTACAACCATTTCTCCAGGTTTCGACGAGAGTTCCGGTTAATTCCACTTGCAGAGTGAAAATGGATTTTGGATATTGGAGGATATGTAAGCAAGAAAAGGGAGTTACGAAATTATTTTATATTTCGAAAAGAAGAAGAGAAATGGAGTTTGATGGTTTGGACAATGGAGGATATGTGTGCAAGAAGAGTGAGTTTGATTATGTGAGGAAGTGAAGTGAGTAGGGTTAATTAAAAAGTGAAAAGATCATTCAATCTTTCAAAACATGATAGAACCATTTCTAAATTACGGCTAAGAGTCGGGAGCTGTGATTGGGCTCACGAAATTCAGCAACCCACTTCCCCACACGCTTCCAGATGCCTCAGTACGGACAAGTGAAGTTTTCCAACCCACCTTTGTCCTTCATTGTGCCATTCCTAGACAATGAGGAGCATTTTGTCTATTTTCTCCTCTGTTGACGGTTGGGTCTGTGATCATCTCCGCCATTGGAACCAGTGGTAAAGCCATGAATTTTTATATTTTATGTTTTAAATGAAGCATAAAAAATAAATCAAGGGTTTTGATGGTCCTCTTAGGGGTCATCAAGGAAAAATTTAGGTGGGCGGTGGAATGGTACAACTTTCCAAGCGTTGAGTTATAATCTAGTGCAGCATAAGATATAATGAAAGCAAAGCTTTTAAATTGCACGTGCACACACATGCTTTCACCAATTCATCTTCTCTTGAGTTAAAATACATAATTATGCATTTTTCCTCTCGTCCATATTGCTCATTATATAATAATATCTAAATTCTTGTAGTAAAATTTGAAATATTTTTAAACATATATATGCGTGCAATATGCATGCCACAATGAATTAAGCACGTCAAATAAATATACAGAAATTTTCCCAACAAAAGCTGTTGCGCTCCCCTAAATTGGCATGAAGAATTATTACGGCCATCTTTTACTTGTTTGGTTAACTTCCACAATGGGGGGGGGAAGCTTGCCACAACTATTTGCCCAAGTTTCCATGAGGGTTCCGGTCATTGCCCTCAGCTTTACCCACTTGCGGAGTGAAAATCGAGTTTGGATTTTGGAGGATATGTAAGTAAGAAAAGTGAGTTATGAAATTGTTTTGTTTTTTGACGAGAAGAAGAATAAAAATGGAGTTCGATGGTTTGGATAATGGATGATATGTATGCAAGAAGAGTGAGTTTGAGTGTGTAAGGAAGTAAAGTGTGTAGGGGGTCGATTCATAGGTGAAGAGATCATTCAATCTTTCAAAACATGGAAGGACCATTTCAAAGTTAAGGCTAAGAGTCGTGATCCGTAGTTAGGCTCACAACTTTTGGCAACCCACTTCCCCACACCCGCTACCACACGTCTAATTAAGGAGATTTGGATTTTTCCTACCCACCGTTGTCCTTCATTGTGTCATTCCAGGACAATGGAGAGTCTTTTGTCGAGTTTCTCATTGGGTGATGGTTGGGTCCCTGACCATTTCCACCATCTGAAGAACTTGTAAGGCCATAAATTTCTATATATTTTTGTTTAAAATGAATAAGAAAAGAGAAAACAGGGTTTTTGATTGTCCTCGTTGGGGTTATAAGGGGAAAATTAAGGTGGGTGGCGGAATGGTACTACTTTCCAATAGCAAAGCTATAAAATACTGAAACATAAAAGATAATAAAAGCAAAGCTGTTACATTAGACGTGTACACGAGCTTTCACCAATTCATATTCTTTTGAGCTAAAATACATAATTATCCTTTTCCTCCCTCGTCCGTGTTCCTTATCGTATAATGATGTATCAGTTCTCGTAATAAAATTGGAAATGATTTTTTACATATCTGTGCGTGCAATGTGCATGCCACAATGAATTAAGCACGTCTAATAAATATACACTCATTTTCCCAAAAATAAACTGTTGTGCTCCCCTAAATGGGCATGAAGCATTATTTAGGCAACATTTTCCCTGTTTAGTTAACTTCCACAATGGCGGGGAAGCTTTCCACAACAATCTCCCCATTTTTTTACGAGAGTTCGGGTCATTACCCCCAGCTCCGCCCACTTGCGGAGTTAAAATGAAGTTTGGATATTGGAGGATTTGTTAGCAAAAAAAGTGAGTTACTAAATTTTTTTTATAAGAATAAGAAATAAAATGGAGTTTGATAGTTTGGATAATGGAGGATATGTATGTAAGAGGAGTTAGTTTGAGTGTGTAAGGAAGTGAAGTGAGTAGGGGTCATACCATAGGTGAAAAGATCATCTAATCTTTCAAAACATGGCAGGACCATTTCTAAATTACGGTTAAGAGTCGCGATCCATAGTTTGGCTCACAGCTTTCGGAAACCCACTTCCCCACACGCGGTACCAAATGCCTTATTAAGGACAAGTGGAGTTTTCCTACCCACTGTTGTCCTTCGTTGTGCCATTCCTGGACAATGGAGATATTTTTGTTACGTTTCTCCTTGGTTGACTGTTGGGTCTCCGACCATCTCCGCCATTGGAAGCACATGTAAAGCCAAGAATTTCTATAATTTTGTGTTTGAAATGAATAATAAAAAATAAAATAGGGTTTTTTATTTTCCTCGTTGGGGTGATCGTTGGCAAATTGAGGTGGGCAGTGGAATGGTACTACTTTGCATTAGAAGAGTTATAATCTAGTGTAACATAAAAGATAATAAAAGCAAAGCTCTTAAATTGGACATGCACACGAGTTTTCACCAATTCATATTGTTTTGAGTTGAAATACATAATTATCCTTTTCTTCCCTCGTCCATATTGCTCATCGTATAATGATATATAAATTCTCTTAATTAAATTAGATATATTTTTCTACATATCTATGCGTGCAATATGCATGCCACAATGAATTAAGCACGTCTGATAAATATACGGCCATTTTCTCAACAAACGCTGTTGCGCTCTCATGAATGAGCAGGAAACATTATTTGGGTCACCTATTTCCCGCTTAGTTAATTTCCACGATGGCAGGGAAGCTTGCCACAACCATTTCTCCAATTTTCGACAGGGGTTCCAGTCCATTCCATTTCCAGAGTGAAAATGGAGTTTGGATATTAAAGGATATATAAGCTAGAAAAAGGAGTTACGAATTATTTTATTTTTTGAAAAGAAGAAGAAATAAAATGTAGTTCTATGGTTTGGATAATGGAGGATATGTATGCAAGAAGAGTGAGTTTGAGTGTGTGAGGAAGTGAAGTGAGTAGGATTAATTAAAGGGTGAAAAGATCATTCAATCTTTCAAAATATGGAAGAACCATTTCTAAATTACGGCTAAGAGTCGGGAGTCGTGATTGGGCTCACGGCTTTTGGCAACCCACTTCCCCACACGATTCCAGATGCCTAAGTAAGGGCAGGTGGAGTTTTCCAACCCACCTTTGTCCTTCATTGTACCATTCCTAGACAATGGAAAGGCTTTTGTAGGGTTTCTAATCGGTTGACGGTTGGGTCTGTGATCATCTCAGTCATTGGAAGCACTGGTAAAGCCATGAATTTCTATATTTTATGTTTGAAATGAAGAAGAAAAAATAAATCAAGGGTTTGGATGGTCCTCTTAGGGGTGATCAAGGGAAAATTGAGGCGGGCGGTGGAATGGTACAACTTTCCAAGCGTTGAGTTATAATCTAGTGCATCATAAAATATAATGAAAGCACAACTCTTAAATTGCACGGGCACACACATGCTTTCATCAATTGGTCTTATTTTGAGTTAAAATACATAATTATGCATTTTTCCTCTCGTCTATATTGCTTATCACATAATGATATCTAAATTATTGTAGTAAAATTGGAAATATTTTATAGCATATCTATGCGTGAAATATGCATGCCACAATGAATTAAGCACTTGTAAGACTATGAATTTCTATATTTTTGTGTTTGAAATGAATAAGAAAAAAGAAAACAGGGTTTTTGATTTTCCTTGTAGGGGTGATCAAGGGAAAATTGAGGTGGGCGGCGGAATGGTAATACTTTCCAGTAGCAGAGTTATAATATTGTGTAACATAACAGATTATAGTATCAAAGCACTTAAATTGGACGTGCAGACGAGTTTCACCAATTCATATTCTTTTGACTTAAAATACATAATTATCTGTTTCTTCCCTCATCCATATTGCTCATCGTATAACGATAAATAAATTTTTGTAATAAAATTGGAAGTATTTTTTGACATATCTGTGCGTGAAATATTCATGCCCCAATGAATTAAGCATGTCTAATAAATATACGGCCATTTTCCCAACAAACGTTGTTGAACTCCCCTGAATGGGCACGAAGCATTATTCGGGCAACCTTTTCCATGTTTAGTTAACTTCACAGAGGCGGGAAAGCTTGCCACATTCATTTCCTCAAGTTTTGACGAGGGTTCCGGTCATTGCCCCCAACTCCACCCACTTGCGGAGTGAAAATGGAGTTTGGATATTGGAGGATATGTAAGCAAGAAAAGTGAGTTGTGAAATTATTTGTTTTCGAAAAGAAGAATAAATAAAATGGAGTTTGATGGTTTGGATAATGGAGGATATGTATGCATAAAGAGTGAGTTTGAGTATGTGAGGAAGTGAAGTGATTAGGGGTCAACTCATAGGTGAAAAGATCCTTCAATATTTCAGAACATGGCAGAACTATTTCAAAATTATGGCTAAGATTTGGGATCCATAATTGGGCTCACAGTTATCGGCAACCCACTTCCCTACACGCGCTGCCATATGCTTTTGCACAGACAGGTGGAATTTGCCTATCCTCCTTTGTCCATCATTGTGCCATTCCGGGAAATTGGAGAGGTTTTTTTTGTTTTCTCCTCGGTTGACGGTTGGGTCTCCGATCATCTCCATCATTGGAAGCACTGGTAAAGCCCCAAATTTCTATATTTTTGTGATTGAAATGAAGAATAAAAAATAAATCTTTGATTTTCATGGTTCTCTTATTGGTGATCAAGGAAAATTGAGGCTCGCGGTGGAATGTGGCTAATTTATAATCTTGTGCAGCAAAAATATAATAAAAGCACAACACTTAAATTGCACGTGCACACACATGCTTTCACCAATTCATCTTCTTTTGAGTTAAAATACATAATTATCATTTTCCCCCTCGTCCATATTGCTCAACATATAATAATACATAGAATCTAGTAATAAAATTAGAGATGTTTATTACATATGTGTGGGCACATTATTCATGCCACATTGAAGTAAGCACGTATAATAAATTTACATGCCAAACTACCCACAAAAACAACGTTGCACTCCCCTATATAGGAACGAAGCATTGTTCGGTGCACCTTTTCCCCGTTTAGTTAATTTCCACGATGGTGGGGAAACATGCCTCAGCCTTTTCTCCAAGTTTTGGCTAGGGTTCCAATTATGGCCCCCCACACCACCCACCCATGGAGTGAAAAGGGAGTTTGGATATTGGAGGATATGTAAGCAAGAAAAGTGAGTTATGAAATTTATTTATTTATCGATAAGAAGAAGAATTAAAATGGAGTTTGATGGCTTGATAACGGAGGACATGTATGCAAGAAAATTGAGTATGAGTTTGTGAGGAAGGGAAGTGAGTAGGGGTCAATTAATAGGTGAAAATATCATTCAATCTTTCAAAACATGGTAGAACCATTTCTAAATTATGGCTAAGAGTCGCGAGCAATAGTTGGGATCATGGCTTTTTGCAACCCACTTCCCCACACGAGCTGCCAAACGTCTTTGTAAGGATGGGTAGAGCTTTCCAACCCACCATTGTCCTTCATTGTGCCATTCCAGGATAATGGAGAGGCTTTTTTTCAAGTTTCTCCTCGGTTGATGGTTGGGTCTTCGACCATCTCCGCCATTGGAAGCACTGGTAAAGCCACAAATTGCTATATTTTTGTGTTTGAAATTAAGAGGAAAAATAGGGGTTTTGATTGTCTTCGTAGATGTGAGGAGGGGTAAATTGAGGTGGGTGGTAGAATGTTACTACTTTCCAGTGGCAGGGTTATAATCTAGTGCAATGTAAAAAATAATAAAAGCACAGCTCTTAAATTGCACGTGCGCACAAGCTTTCACCAATTCATATTCTATTGAGTTAAAATACATAATTATCTTTTTCTTCGCCTGTCCGTATTGCTCAACATATAATTATATATAATTCTTGTAATAAAAATTGAAACAATTTTTGACATATCTATGCGTGCCACAATGAATTAAGCACATCTAATAATTATAAGTCCATTTTCTCAGCAAAGGCTACTTTGTTCCCCTAGATGGGCATGAAGCATTATTTGGGTAACCTCTTCCCCGTTTAGTTAACTTCCATGATGTTGGGGAAGCTTGCCCCAACCATTTTCTAATGTTTCGGCGAGGGTTCCGATCATTGCACCCGGTTCCACCCACTTGTGGATTGAACATAGAGTATTTATATTGGAGGATATGTTAGCAAGAGAAGTGAGTTGTAATTTTTTTCAATAATAAGAAAAATAAAATAGAGTTTGCCATTTTGAATAATGGAGGATATGTAAACAAAAAAACGGAGTTTGAAAGCGTGAGAAAGTGAACTGTGTAGGGGTCAATTCATAATTTAAAAGATCATTCAATCTTTCAAAACCAGAAAGAACCATTTTTAAATTATGGCTAATAGTCACGAGTTGTTGGCTTCACGGATTTCAGCAACCCACTTCCCCACACGCGCAACTAGATACCTTTGTACAGATAGGTGGTGTTTTCTGACCCACCATTGTCTTTCATTGTGCCATTCCAAGACAATGAAGAGGTTTTTGTCGGGTTTCTCTTTGGTTGACGGTTGGGTCTCCGATCATCTCTGCAATTGGCCAAGTATCTTGGAGGGTTCCGATTATTGCCCCCAACTCCACCCACTTCCAGAGTGGAAATAGATTTTTGATATTGGAGGATATATAAGCAAAAGAGGTGAGTTACGAATGTTTTTTTTAAGAAGAAGAATTAAAATGGAGTTTAATGGTTTAAATAATAAAGGACATGTATGCAAGAAGAGTGAGTTTGAGTGTGTGAGGAAATGAAGTGAGTAGGGGTCAATTCATGGGTGAAAAGAACATTCAATCTTTCAAAACATGGAAGAACCATTTCTAAATTACGGCTAAGATTCGTGAGCTGTGGTTGGGATCATGGCTTTCTGCAACCCACTTCCCCACACGCGCTACGGGACTCATTTGTATGGACAAGTGGAGTTTTTTAACCCACAATTGTCCTTCATAGTGCCATTCTAGGACAATGAAGAGGCTTTTGTCGGGTTTCTCTATGGTTGATGGTTGCATCTCCGATTATCTCCGCCATTGGAAACATTGGTAAAGTCATGAATCTCTATATTTTTGTGATTGAAATGAAGAAGAAAAAAGAAATTAGGGGTTCAAACCTTACAACAACATAAAAGTTTGTACTAAAGAAGGGGAAAATATGTACGCAGTGGATTCTGAGAAACAGTTACTTGGCTTATTAAACTCTCATTAGTTTTTCATCCTCGATGGCTCTCTGAGGGATAATCTAGGGCAAATTGGAGCGGGCTGTGGATTGGTGAGCTAGTGCGGCATACAAGATAATGAAAGAACCTATTAGACCGCTCTTAAATTGCACTTACACACACGTACTTTCCTCAATTAACCTTCTTTTGAATTAAAATATATAATTATCCTTTTTTTCTTTCGTCCAAATTTCTCAACAAATAACAATACATAAAATCTAGTAATAAAATTGGAGAAATGTTTTGTCATAAATCTTCATGCAATATACGTGCCAAAACAAATGAAGTGTGTCTAAATAACTTATATTTTCATGATGTCTGCACATACTTAACTAAAATGATTTATCACTCAACTAACGTTGATTTCACCTAAAGCCATCGTCTGGTGGAGGCACTGAGGGGTAATTTGGAAAGATTTTAGGTTGGGCGATGGAATGATAGATGGGATATCTTCACCGTACACTACCACATGACTGCCCCTCTAGCACCGGTTTTTTGGACCCAAACAAAATGGTGCATAAGTAGCTGGTGAAACAATTTCACCGGTTATTCAAAAACCGGTGCTAGAGGTAGCACCAATTTTATAAAACCGATGCTAGATTTAGCACCGATTGTTTTCTATTAGTACCGGTTTTTTGAACAGGTGCTAAATTAATATTCAAGGATTCAAAAAAAATTCCCCTCCTCTGTAAGCAATTGCGCACAGCTGCATTCAGAGGAAGGGAGAAAATTCCCTTTCTCCGTAAGCGACTACGTGCAACTACGTCCAGAGGAGGGAAAAGACCTAAAATAAATAATTTAGTAGATGATTAATTTAATAATAATATTAACTTCACAAAATTGATAATATAGGAAGATAGTAAAAAATGTATGATACAAAATTAATAATCTATGTGACTAACATAACAATCCCATTGTGCAGCTCAAATCTACCTCTTCAACATTGATTGCCTTCTTGTTATCACCATTTTCGCTCATATGCACTGCTTGTAGCCACAGATTACAGTGCACATACACTAAATCCTTCATCGACTTATCAAACTTGAGCCAAAACAAAATTCAAAATCAATCAGAGTTGCCAAAATGGCTACACAAGGAGATGGTCCTAGGTAATTCATGTTTCTATTTAACTAGAAAAGGTCACACACCGGCCATTTGTTTATTGCATTGAAGAGCTAGCTCCACTAGTTATTAGTTCAGGGGAAAACATACAAATCAGTTTCTCTAATTATTTTAAACCGAAATAGAATTTTGTTCAGAGAAATTAGGAGTCAAGGTTCTGTTTGGAAAGTTTGTACCTTCTGCCTTTTTCTAACTTAATTTTACAAGAAATATTTCATATTCCCAATTGGCAATATAATATTTTTCAAGTAAAATCAGAAGAAAATAAAACCCCAAAAACCAATCAAAATGAAACCCAAGCAAAGTTATAACCCCACAAAGCCACAAAATTGTCCCCTAGAATCTTTGGCATCCTCCAACATAAAACAAATTGAAAATGAATAAACATCCTATGCATGACAGAATACCAGAAAGAAATGAACACTGAAACAGTACATACCGCATCCGACATGTCACAGTGAAGTTTTATCACGAAATCTCCGTGGCAAACTCTTTTCTGAAACCATAAGCGATATATGTCTTTCGTCCCAAATCTGGCCTCAGTACTCCAGATGGAAATTTTGACGCCACATTGAGTACTCTTGAGTGTGGATGTGTGTATTCCTCATATGGCAAAGCACTGATAAACTCTAAGCAATGGTGATGCATAACATTAAGGGGATATTTCAGAAAGATGATATCTATATGCGTCAATGGTCAGAATAATCCATATGGTGCAGATGAGCTTACTTGAATGATCTTGTTTTAAATGGTTCTCATATGCAAACACTATATATTGCATAAAAAGTTAAAATAATCTTATGTATCAGCATACAGAAAAATCCTAAGATGAACAAAAAAATCTTGGTTCCCTCACCACATTAACAAACTTCTGCAGGTCATATCCTTAAACCCCGAATACATTCCAAAAATTGAAGCTGTAAGAGATAACAAGTAAGTGCCAGAAAAAATCATATGAGACAAACTACTGAATTCTCACAAGTTCATTCAAATTCATACAATGAAGTAAACACAAATGGTATGAATAATCAATTCTATCAAATTAAACTTTTGCACAAGTTGTCCTGATTGGATAAATGCCATTTGCATGATGATTTCTTTGCTCAAACAACAGCTGAATCAACCAAATTGGTAACAAAAATAGCCTCAGAAACACTCTCCAACTACATCATCTCACAATATCCGAATCCCATTCCATAATATATACCAAAAACCCCTGAAAATTAGCATCAGTATTAGTCTAGGAATCAATAAGTTCACTACATTTACCTTTAAAAACAAGTTAGTCAACAGTAGCATCAATACTAGTCTAGGAATAAAAAAAGTCACAACCTTTACCTTTAAAGGTGTGGTGGTGCAAGGGCAGAGCTCGGAGGAAGGAAACCTGCTCGGTGGAAGGCTCTCCGGGGTGTGGTGGCGCAAGGTTGGAGCTCGACGGACGGAAACCTGTTCGCGGTAGTGGCGCACGGTTGAAGAACCTGGCGGTGGACTAACAGGGGGGCCTCGTTGGCTGAGCTCGGTGGTCTGGTGGCGCATGGCTAAAGGGGAGACACAAGCTGGTGGTACGAAGGGCTGAACACGGCGGTGGAGTAATAATGGAGGGGGGGAATTTTTGGAATAGAGAAGAGCAGACCAACATCTAAAATGGGAGGGATTGGGTTAAGTTTAGTAATTTTGGAAATTGCTCAAAAGCCCTTCAACCTATATACTTCTTTTACAAACTCCCACCCATTTCTAAATTCCTTCCTTCTTGATTCTTCTTTCATCTTTGAAAAATCTCTCTAAAACCCTACAATTTAAAACCATCAAAACAAGTCAAGATCAATCAAGAAAATCATAAGAATTTATCAAATCTTTATTCATTTTTCAAAAAATAATAATTTATGAATAGAGAGAGACAAAAATAAAATTAAAAATAATGGAGTTAAAATAAAAAAAGAAATCTTGGGTTGACAGCCCACAGTATTCAGATCCATACAAACTTGCTTTGCAGCTCAATATGCCTTGTGAACTAACTCCACTGGAAAGTGACACTATTTTTTATTACTCCAAAATACATGATTTTTGTTATTCTTACCCGAATATAAAAATATTAAATTTTATATTTCTTTGGTGAATTGTGGAAAAGCGCTAGTAGATTTCTAGATTAACTTAGAGTTGATTATATAGAAGTAAGGGAGAGAAATCGGAAAGAATTACGGATATGTTCTTGTGTCTGATCGATGATAAATATTCCGTTACGGGTTTGGAAAAAATAATGGGGGTGTATAGGGAAGCACCACGTCCGAGCAAATTTCATTTTGGAGTTACGAGTAAATTTTACTTTTTGCACTTAGGTTCCTCCAAGAATTTTTTTGGAAGTGTCGAATAGCAAAATTGGCGACACAAAAATTCAATTGAATAATATACGATTACGACTTTGCGATTTGGGTATGTATGGGTGAATGAAAGGGCCTCGAAAGTCAACATTGATTACTTGTACTCCATTTTGGAAAATTACAATGTGGCCCAAAATTGTGTTTCCCCAATATCCATTGCTCCAAAATACATGATATTTGTTATTCTTACCTAAACATAGAAATATTAAATAATATATATTTTTTTGGTGAATTGTGGGAAAGCGCTAGTAGATGTTCTAAAGTAACTTAGAGTTGATTACATAGAAGTAAGGAAGAGAAATCGGAAGGATTACGGTTATGTTCTTGTGCCCGATTGATTATAAATATTCTATTACAGATTTGGAAAATAAAATGGGGGTGTATAGGGAAGCACCACGTTCAAGAGGATTTCATTTTTGAGTTACTTGTAAAGTTTTTTACTTTTTACATTTAGGTCCCTCCAAGAAATTTGGAACTGTCTAATCACGAATTAGTGACACCAAAATTCAATTGAATAATACTCCCTCCATCCCACCAGTTTTGGCCTATTTTTTTGTCAACTTTCTCAGACCATGTTTGACCATCAATAACTTTAATTACGGATATTAATAGTACATTAAAATTTTATCTTTAAAAACTATGTAGACATAGGAGTCTAACAATATCTCACATGATGATATTAGAGCTTATATACTAATTGAAATATATGGTCAAACATGGTCCGAGAAAGTTGACCACAAAATAGGTCAAAACTGCTGGGACGGAGGGAGTATTGTGCAATTATTAAATATTATATGTATTAGAAAATTTTCAGAATTTTCACTTTCATTTTTTTCAGAAACAGATCGGTAACTGCCACCGGACACCAGTAACTACCATCGGACGTCGGGATCTCGCCAGATTTTGTCGGTCTTCTATGTTTTCTATCCACCTCTGTCGGTTCTCTATAGCCGGCCGTTCAGCGCCTTTGATGTCGAGTCTGCTCATCGACCAAATTTGATCGTCGTCATTCCTCGTCGTCGATCGTCTCCGTCGTTCATCTTCGTCAATCGCTTCAACATCCGGTGGACTCTCCCTTCATCTCCGATCGAATTCCATCGCCGCTGATTCGACCTACCGGTTCCGCCGATTTGAGTCTATCTCTGGCGGCGGCATTGCTCAGTCTCCGATTTGAGTCCTATCAGACGACGCTGCCCTAATAGACTCTGCGGTGCGTGAGCTAGCGATGGCGTCTTGCGTTCATTTCTATCCGGAGTGAGGCTTATCTCCGGCACTACCCAGTTTTCTTCGACGATTGTGCGTCGCGCTTGAGATCCACGAGCTAATTTGGAGAAGAAGACTCAGGCGCATGGAAACCATGCGCATCACTTCTGGTTCCCATCGGCGTGTGAGATCAAAGCCTCCGGAAAACTTCGGCTCCGCCGGTAAACCTCTGCTCCTCTGAGTTTCTATACTAAATGTGTTAATGTTTTTGAATCTAAATTTATGCTCATTTGTCATTTGATTCTGTGATGATGTGTTGATAATATGTGTTTTTCAAAGACATGATGAGGTTCATAGTTATTTGATTGAGAAAATGTTTAATAATGATTCTTTGGTCTAGTGGTTAGTACTCTAATTGCTGAGGTTTGGATTTGGGGTCCTCGTTGTGACCTTATTTTTAATGCATTTATGTTCTTAGGGTACATGATGAGGTTTGGTTTAACATTATTTGATTTAGTGAATATTCATTTTGAATGTTAGGTTTATGACCTAGGTTCAAATCACACCAGACTCTTTTATTTAAAGAATCTATACTTTTGAGGCACTATAGGTTTTTTGTTGATATTTTTCATTATTCGGGTGAGGTTTAATTGATATGAGTTGATGCTTTGTAGCTTTTTGGGTGACGTGGATTGATATTTGTAGTTTTTTATTTTCTCGTGTTGATGTTTTTCATTTTCCGGTTAAGGTTTAGGTGATAGGAGTTGATGTTTTATGGTTTTCAGAGTGAAGAATTTAGACTCTTGAGGAACCGTAACTTTTTTGTTGATGGTTTTAGTTTTTTCGCTCATGTTGAGTTTTTTTCATTTTTGGGTGAGTTTTAGTTGATATGAGTCGATGTTTTGCAGTTTTTTTGGGTTATATGGGTTTATGTTTTAGTTTTTTCACTCATGTTGAGTTTTTTCCATTTTTTGAGTGAGTTTTAGTTGATATGAGTCGATGTTTTGCAGTTTTTTTGGGTTATATGGGTTTATATTTTTTTAAAAAAATCCTCTCATGTTGATGTTTTTAATTTTCTAGCTGAGTTTTAGGTGATACGAGTTGATATTTGTAGTTTTTGGCTAATATAGGTTGATTTTATGTAGTGTTTTTTTCTAATGCTGGCGTTTTTCATTTTCTGAGTGAAGTTTAGGTGATGGGAATTGATGTTTTTAGCATTTGGTTGGTATTGGTTGATATTTGTAGTTTAAAAAAAACAATAATTGATAATTGAAGCTTTGTTGATATTTTTATGATTTTCAATTTATAATTGTTGATGTTTTTATAAATTTTAGTCGATGTTTTGTTAGTTGTAGTCGACGTTTTTAAAAAAAATTGTTGATTTTTATTATATATTTTTTGTTGTTTCATTTGATTTTTTATATATTGTTTGTTGTACTTTTTTAGTCGATGTTTTATGATTTTTCGTTGGTGTTGTACTTTTTTTTTTCTCGTGAAGATATTTTTCATTTTTTCGGTGAGTTTTAGGTAATATAAGTTGATGTTTGTAGTTTTGGGTGACATAGGTTGATTTTCTGTAGTGTTTTTTTTCTTATGTTGACGTTTTTCATTTTCTAGGTGAAGTAGGTGATAGAAATTGATGTTTTTAGCTTTTGGTTGATATTGATTGACTGTTGTAGTTTTTAAAAAAAATTGATAAGTGAGGCTTTGTTAATATTTTCATGATTTTCAGTTATTTTTTGTTAGTTGTAGTCTACATTTTTTTTCTTCAATTTTTGTTGATTTCTATTTGATTTTTTAATATATATTTTGTTGTTTTATTTGATTTTTACATAGTTTTTGTTGCAATTTTTTAGTTGATATTTTATGATTTTTCGTTGATGTTATGCTATTTTTTGCTGATGTTTATAATTTTCAATTTGTTGATCATATTATTTTTTGCATTTTTAAAATAATTTTTTGAATTTTTTTGTAGATTACAGATGGGGGAAAATGATGGAAAAATTGGACAAAAGAGCCCCTGTAAAAATATTAGTGATAGGTCCCTGTACATTTATTAAATATAGGTTCCTCTAAAATTATTAGAGATAGGTTCCTGAAACTAGAATATAACTAGAATTGCATAAAAGTCTCTGCCTAAAGTTTAATCTGCCTCACAGGAAACCATCTCTATTCTGAGAGTAGGGGAAATTAGTTTATGTGTTTGACCCAATAATATTTTTACTTATGAATTACTCCCTCTGTCCCACTCTAAATTGTTTATTTACTTTTTGAGAGTCAAATTTAGTAAATTTTGATCATAAATATAAAAAATATATAAGTAATAAATATATAATGTGAGATATTGTTAGATTTGTCTTAACATCTATTTTCTAAATATTAATTTTTATGCAAAATTATTATATGTAACTAAAGATAACTACGGTCAAACATACTCATTGAAAACCGTGAAAAAGTAAATAAGCAATTTAGAGTGTGACAGAAGGAGTAGCTTCTACTTTCTTCATTGCAAAACACTTTTTTGGTGTTTGGTAAACCGCTCTTATTTTGAAAGCAGAATCTATTTTTGGGGGAAAAGTAGAAGCTGGTCTCCCCCTGCTTTCAAAATAAGCCAGTTTTGCTTATAAACACAGCTCTACCAAACAAACCCATAATTCTATAGCTCTTCTGGCTCTGGGTCATGCGGGAAATACATGTACTCCCCTCCTTATATTTACCCAGTATTAGGCCTCATTCTCTGGATCTGGTCTGATTTGAATCCATCTGATTTGAATTGAAATGGATTGAAAGAAAATTTTACTTCAATCTTGTGTACGTTACAACCATATTATCAGGCAAAGAATGTTCAGTTATCTTGAAAGAAAATCAAGTTCATTTCTGCGCCTATGCATTAAGTTCCAGTTCGCAAAGGCATGGCCTTGAAAACTAAGGAGATCAATGCAAAACTGGATCGAGTTTTGAAAGATGCAGAAAGAGTTCAGTTTGTTGCTAGTCTTCGTGGCGGTGTTGAGGATGATGAGACATTCAAGCACCCTATGAGCATCTCCATCAACGATGAGTCTGACAGGGAAAATCTTTTTTGGAAAGTAAGTTGGGATTCAGATAGTGCATCTGAGATGCCACCAAACACTGAGAAGTTGCCATCGCTTCGCTTCCCTAAAAGCGCTGATGGCACGTGATTCAGTCATGTGGCAGAGCTCAAGTACTTGGAAGCTTGAAAGTTTGGACATTGCACACAACATCAGATTCAAAGAATGAGCAGGCATCAGATTCAAAGAATGGGCAGGAAATGGAATTGATGGTGGAGTCATTGCCAAGTTTAGAACGAATAGTAATGCATCATCTACCAACAGTGCGATTGCCCAAATGGATTGCAACCGAATGCCTAGTCAACGACATGAAGCATTTTCGGCTAAATGATGCTCCTAAGGTTTCATCACTACCTGCTTCTGGGAAGCTTCCACTGCTGCAATCCCTCTGTTTTCAACAACGTCCAGACCTGAAACATATAGGTGGTGAATTCTACGAACTTCCAAACCGGATACAAGAAGCGTCAAGGAAACTGCTTAGGATTCAGTACACAAAATTTGCTGTTTAAGGCAAAAATACTGACATAGCCCAAAACAAACCCGCCAAGTAGTTACGCGAATTCCATGGATTCGATACAAAATTTGATGTTAAAACAGATACTCTACTACATAGCCTAGAAACATTTCTCCTTAATAATCAACTTTTGAGCTATGCATACTGAACCTAAGAAAAGCTTGAACTTGGTGGTGCACCAGGTGCGTCTCCACCTGCACCTCCACCAAAGCCTCCAGCTCCACGACCAAATCCGGGTCTTCCACTGCCGCCACCCTACAAGACATTACCAGGCAGAAAGAATTGAATTGTTTGCCATCACATATTAAACAACAGAAAAGAACTCAATGAATCTCGATTTAAACAGCTTCGCAGCAAACTTTTTTAGGGAATAGGGAGCAGCAGGGTCAAGTAGAATTCAGCTAAAAGAACTTTGCACAGACATCAGCCTACAGTAGATTAGATTTCCTAGTCTCTACAATGGAATAGAACTTCAAACATCATTATTCAATTGTAAACAAATTAATTATAACTATACTACAGAGAACTTAAAAGCAAACATCCAAATAATATATTCTCAGCAACACTGGAAAACATAACAGCAAACTAAATCACTGACCCTGAATGCTGGCTGGTAGTCAGCAGGTGCTTCACCCTTGTCACCTCCAAATTCACCAGCAGGTCCTCTCGGGCCAGAACGGTATCCCTCCCTATCGCCAAATCTAGGTCTGTCACCTTCAAATCTTGGTGGTCCACTGAAGACAAAACACATCAAATTTCCGCAACCAAAACCAACCAGTCTCAACTCTCAACAAAACAATCGGCGAATGTTACCGAGGGCGATCACCCCCCATTGGGGCTCTGCCGAGGGGCTTCGCAGACTTCTTGAGTGTGGCAGGGACAATCTCGGAAGGGAGGTTGAGATAGGCCCTGAGATACTCAATTCCTTCATTCTCAAGGAACCAGTAGTAGTGCATCCATGCAAAGGTCTCCTTGACAAGATTCCTGGACTTCAAGCTCTGCATCAGCTTGAT
>JAULKM010119093.1:0-21338 GCA_032355605.1 Rubia tinctorum | reverse complement strand
GGATGACCACTTTTAAGCATAAATTGCATAGTATGAAGAAATGTTGCCGATGCACAGTAAAATGAGAATGCAGAATAATCCATGTACCTAAGTTTTATATTCTACCTAATGATACGGTGTGATAATCCAGACAATCAAAGAACTTATATGAGTACTGGAATTCCGATCTCAATCACAGAAATGCAAGATCGGCCAATGTTGGTTCTCCATGGACTTTGCTAAGCAAGAAACTAGTCAGATCCCAATAGAATGTCATGCTTACTACCAATTAATAGATTTACAAACTCGATTCAAAAAAAAAATCTACGAACTCAAAAAGGAGTCACTAACAAATTTAGCTATACCACAATAAATTCTTTACGTATTTTTTCTTCTCGGTGAAATTATAACTAAACATTCAAAGGGATACACAATATGAACCAAAATAGTTTTCGAGGGATCAAAGCCTCAATATCTTCAAGCACTTCTTGAAAGAACATTCAAATTCATCTAGAATACTGAATAACCTCTACAAAAAATAATCTCATTAGCATATAAACACCATTAAAATTGACTGCTTCAAAAACCAGTTCCAACAAGTACCTTCAGGACATTGACAAGTTTGTTGAGTTGCTCCACAACCTGTTGCAAAGTCTTCTCAGTGCCAGATACAACTATGGTAAACAAAGCCCTATATTTGTTCAAACCGACAGCAAGAGACTCAATATTATAACCTCTCCGAGCAAACACACCAGCAATTCGATTTATTATCCCACTCTCATCCCCAACGAAAACCGAGATTGTGTGACGCTTCACCCTGAGATAAACAAATGCAAGCACCTCAAACAATAATACAGCTCGTGTACACATCCAACATACCGCCTTTGTCACTATATAAAATGAAACACTAAAAAGTTTCCGCCACGAAGAGGATAAATTCTAACCACTAGCTTATGTTAACATAACAGACTTCATTTTTTATCATTCCCTCCTAAATTTTAAATTAAATTCATTGATAAACTAAACAGCACGATTAGATTAACCAGCAAAATTACCTAGCATTATCATTTCCAATTTGTTTATTTTAGAAAACGCATTAATTTGGCCAGAAGATTACTCACTGCGAAGAACGAGGCTGAGTAGGAGGCGCGGCGTAGGTTTTCTGGGCGGCAGCAGAAGCGGCATTCCCGTTGTTGGCGCCAATTGCATTTCCACTCTCGCTTGAAGCTGCATGAACAACTTGTGAGATTTTAGCTGGTTTCCTATCAGTACAATGAGGCCTCGGAATTCGCGGGCATTTAAAGTCCAGTAGCGGCGGCGGCTGATGCTGCGGTGGCGGCGAGATGTACTTTATCCCGCCGTGGTATAGTCTCGCTGTGGCCATACTGTTTTTTAGTGGAGTACCAGTAGAGAATAGGGTGCGGCTACTTGTGAGTGCCCGGTCCCTCGGGTAGCAGCGTGCAATTGATCTCAATAACTAACCATAGGGACCCATAAGATATAAACTAAGTTCATTGAACAGAGATCACTAGTTTTCTCGTACCAAAATATATTATTTTTTTCAATCTCTCTCTCACCTCATTCTAAAATTAAATATATTATTTTTCTCAATTTCTCTCTCACCTCATCATAAGATATCAATTAAGAGACCACATTTTTTTCCTACACAGTGGTAAGAGACTACTTTGTACTATTCATAAATCACACCTGATTTTCTCTATCCTACTCATTAATTTTACCATTAACATTTAATTTAAATAAATTTGTCCACCTAAAATAATGAAAATAGAATTTTGGTTTTTTAAAAAATTATTAAATAATTCATTTTTTGGTTCTTTTATATCGTCATTCGTGGTAAAAAAAATTCATTTCATTTTTTTCAAAAATTATTATACATTTTGTTTTTTCCCTGATTTTAGAAGAAAATTATAGATTTTTTAAACATATTTTAAAATTAAATTTACAAATTAAAAATTCTGATTTTACAAAAAATATATATGTTGGGACACGTGGCCCAACCAATGGATGACACGTGTCCCAGTCTGAAATTTTTATAAAAAAAAACAAGGTTGAGTGGGACACGTGGCCCATCAAAGGACAAAAAAAGGGCCGCACATGGGCGGCCCTTTGCGCCTGACCAAGCTGGCTCTTGACCGGGCTCCAAGCAAGAGCTTTTTGGGTGTTCTCTTATTAAGAGACTATTCTAGAAACCATCACTGTGAGTATTTTTGGTCTCTAGGGCGGTCTCTTAATATTAATAGACCACCACTGCACATACCCTAATGGGATGGAAAATTTCCATTGTTTTCTAGTTTTGATTATGATCAAATGGGTTTTATAGTATTGGGTTACAAGGAGAAACGGGATTGGGATTCCAATCTTCTCATATACCCATTTAAAATTGGTAATTATGAGTTCCCAATTAATACCCGATCACTTCCCATCTTTTTATGAATATATAATTTAGTGTAATTAGAGGGGACAATTAATCCTGATAACTATTGAGACCCATTAAATACAAGCTAATGGGATGGAAAATTTCCATTATTTTCTAGTTTGGGATTATGATCAAATGAGTTTTATAGTATTAGGTTACAATGAGAAATGGGATTGGGATCCCAATCTTCCCATATACCCATTTAAAATTGGATAACTACGGATACCCAATTAAAACCCGATCAATTCCCGTCTTTCGATGAATATATTATTTAGTGTAATTAGACTTCACACAAGCGTGAATATTTTTTTACTCTTTTCTGACTATTTTTTATAGTTACATTTTTCAAACTTCATCAAATTGCTACTACGACTGTAAACGAGTTTGTTCCAGTTCAAATCGTTTAAAATAATTCAAACTCGGTTCGATTCGATTGAACTTGTAAAATCATGATTCACCTCGATCTCGAGTGAAATTAATTTTGTTCGAGCTCGAAATCGAGCAATGAATACTTATATTATATTATTTACATTTTATTATATTATATTTAATAGAAATAAAAAATATATAAAATATGTTGGATCTGTAAACTCGATAAGATTAACGAACAATATAAGTTGAGTTCGAGCTCGAATTCGAATATTGTATGAGCTAAACCTCGAGTATTGTACGAACTCGAATATTGTACGAGCTCAAGTTTGAATATTGTACGAGATCGAATACACTACGAGTTCGATCTCGAATAATGCACGAGCTTGATCTCAGATATTGTATGAGGTCGAGCCTGAATACTTTACGAGCTCGATCAAATTGGAATTCAAGTCGAGATTTGACCGAGCTGTTCGCAAACAGTTTGCTTCGTTTATAGAAGAACTATTCACGAGCTTGAGTTTCGTCACACTAGGTATGTAAACGAACCGAACTATTTACGATCATCTCTATCAAACCTCGACTCAAATTCAAGTTTGACCGAATTCGAGAACGGTTAAACTATCTCATATAGTATTCGAATTCAATCTCAAGCTCGAATTCAATTAACACTGGTCGTTAAACTTGTCAAACTTATCAAGCCAACAATATATATTTACTAAAAAAATATAAAAATGTATATTAAAAGAAAAATTATATTTAATCATGGCTCAAGTGCGAAATCAAAATGAATCTTGAAACAAATAAATTTCACTCAAAATCAAACTTGAGTCAAACTAATTCCATTCGAACTCGAGCTTGAGCCAATATACTACAGGTTCGTACAAGTTTGAGTCGAGTTGGAACTCGAGATATGTTAAACGAGCTGAATTCGAATTGGTGGTTGTTCGAGTTCAGCCGACTCATTTATGGTCCTAAGTGTTGTAGATATAAAATGAAACACACGAATTGTACCTTATCCGGCAGCATATTAGAATATAATTTAAGCATGTGAATGAGTGACGGTCTGTCTAATTGACGGTCTGTCTAATAAAACCAAACTATTAGGTTACTGATTTATACATGCGTTAAATATGTATAATTTAGAATTATAATAATTTTTTATGCTAAATATTACATATGCATTTAATTTGGTAATTTTGGGTATTTATTGGGTATTTGTTGGGTTCCCATTAAACTAACATAATTTGGGACTCATTGAGATCAAAATTTTCCATTAACATAATCATTCTCATCCCGCCCAATCCGAAAAACTAATGGGTATTTAATACCTTATCCCATTAACTACACATTTATTATTTTCTCATCTCATTTCTTCCCAACCCCGCCCAAAATTGACACCTCTAAGTGTAATTCTACTCCACTCAAACGTGAATATTTTTTTTTTACTTTTTTCTGACTATTTTTTTAGTTACATTTTCAAAATTTCATCAAATTCCTACAACCACTGTAAACGAGTTTGTTCGAGTTCAAATCGTTTAAAATATTTTGAGCTCAGTTCGATTTGATTGAACCTGTAAAATCATGATTCACCTCGAGATCGAGTGAAATTAAACTAGTTCGAGCTCGAATCGAGCCATGAATAAATATTTTATATTATATTTAATAAAAATGAAATATATATAATATGTAAACTTGACGCGATTAACGAACAATATTAGTTGAATTCGAGCTCGAGCTCGAATACTGTACGATCTTGATCAAATTCGAATTCAAGTTGAGATTTGACCGAACTGTTCGCAAATAGTTTGCTTCATTTACACCAAAAAAAATCACAAGCTAGAGCATAGTCACAGTAGGGATGTAAACGAACTGAATTGTTTACGAGCATCTCTATCAAAGCTCGACCCAAATTCAAGTTTGACCGAATTCGTGCGCGCTTGAACCAACTCATATAGTATTCGAGCTCGAAATTTTAACATTGGTCATTTAACTTGTCAAACTTATCGAGCCAACATAATATATAATTAATATATATTGACTAAAAATTAAAATGTATATTAAAATTAAAATTATGTTTAATCATGACTCGAGAGCAAAATCAAAATAGAGCTCAAATCAAGTTAATTTTACTCAAAATCAAACTCGAGTCAAACTAATTTTAATCAAACTTGAGCCAATATACTACAAGTTCGAATGAGTTTAAGTCGAGTTGGAACTCGAGATATTTTAAACGAGATGAATTCAAAATGGTGGTTGTTTGAGTTCAGCTCGACTCATCTATTGTCCTAAGTGTTGTAGAAATAAAATTAAAGGACACGAATTGTACCCTTTCTGGTGGCAGATTAGAATATAATTTAAACATGTGAATGAGTGGCGGTTTGTCTAATAACACCTAACTATAAGGCTACTAATTTATACATGCGTTAAAGATGTATAATTTGTTAATTATAGTGATTTTTTTATATTAAATATTACATATGCATTTAATTGGGTAATTTTAGCATTTATTGGGTATTTGTTGGGTTCCCATTGAATTAATATAATTTGGGACCAATTAAGATCAAAATTTCCCATTTATATAATCATTCTCATCCCGCCTCATCCCAAAAAACTAATGAATATTTAATAGCTGATCTCATTAATTACCCACTTATTAATTTCTAGTCCTATTTCTTTCCAATACCACCCAATTAACACCTCTACCGGTAACAAATTGAGGGATTTTATTATAATGTGACAAGCACTTCTTAGTTCTCACACAATATTAAGGTGAGTGTGGAAGAAAGTGGTGATAAATTATTTTAGTTATAAATACATTTATAACCCTAATTTTAGGTTGAATGTGCCAATATAACCCTGTAATTTTAGAAATTGTCAATTTAACCATAACTAATTATTGTATGTGTCAATCTAACACCAACTTTCGAAAAAAATTATATCGACATAACCAAACTGTCTAATTACAACATTGACCACATGAGTTCAAACATCACAAGAAAATAAAATGATAAAAATATTTCTTCTCCAAAACCTAACGCCTTCTTCAAAACCTAATTCCGCCGCCCGAAACTTCAAATCGTACTATCTCCTGCGTCAATTGTGCCATTACATTTTCTCGTTAGCAGCATCAAAACTGGGCGTAATAAATGCATCAAATCCGAGCGTTTTGGTGTCGTTGACTGGGATGTGAAATCTGGCGCAATTTGCTCATCTGTCGCCGGTAATTTTGCCATTAACTGGTCCTTGGTTATTCCCGGCGGTTTGAGTGTCGTTTAGACTACAGCCGCCGTGCCCTTCCCTCGTTTTGCATCACCGTCGACATCAAATTTTCCTCCCGCTGACTAGAGGTATGTCCTACCAGTTTCGCCGCAGCCGCATCCCGCCGAGTGGAACCTTCTTCTTGGACTGCGTTAGAGTCCGTTTTGGCTTTGCATTGTTATTTCTTTCCCGTTGACCATAGGTGGGCCTTGATTCTGCCCTGTAGCCAAATTTGGCTTGATTTTATCAAACACAAATTTACATACAACTTCTTGAGAGCAATAACAATATTAGTTATCAATGGCCCCATGATCGCTCCCTGCAAAAATCACCAACACCGCCGCCGGGATCTCCACGGCCGAATGAAACCCGCCGGGTCTGGAAACCCTAGTGCCCCTCCCTCAATTAATAAACACTCCGTCATTGTCGTCTCCAGACCTTTCTCTGTCCTCGCCATCTCCAGATATTTCTCCGTCGCTCGCCACACCCATAGCCGCCGGCCACCACTATCGCCGTGCTCGGTTCATCGGAGTTTCATTTATCAAACCGAGGGAAGGAACTCTAGGCCGCCGGGGAAATAAAGAAAATGGGAGCTGGCTGGGAAGAAAGAAAGGGGGAGGATTTTCATTTTTAATTTTTTTAATTTAAGGGCAAAATTGTCTTTTCATTAGAATCCGACCAAATAAATATTGACTGAAAAGTCAGCGGAGTCAAAAGTTATTTTGGCACTTTCTGAGATTGCAGGGTTATATTATCACTTTCAACCTGAAGTCAGGGTCAATTTAACACTTTACTCATTATTTTATTATTGAGGGGATCATCTAAAATGTGGCATACTTTTAAATTATGAAAAAATCACCATATTTGTTAAAGAATCCGGATTTTAAAAGACAGATTTTTCATAAGTTATGAAAAAAATTAAGGTTTAAATTACAAATTATAATAAATCAAGATGTTTTTTTTTGGGTTGCATTAATCGGATCATAAACTTAAAACTATTGCATGTTGCATGATAGAATTTTAAAATTGTAACTAAAATATTTTACATTTCTATAATTATAATTCAACCCCGTCTTTATATGGAAATACAGTTTTTCCAAGACTTTATCTTTGTTAAATTACATACTAAATTTTAACAAAGATTTAACTTTTGAAAGTCAAAATTATCTAACTTTGACCATTAAATTCTATTATTATATGTTGTTGGATTTAACATAACATATATTTTTTAAAAATTTTTTACACACATAAATAAAAGTTTGTCTCTTGAAAAACGATCTTTCCATAAGTTATAAAAATACCAAAATTTAAACTACAAATTAGAAGAAATCAAGATAAAAAATTTGAGTTGCATTAATGATCAGGTCATAAATTTATAATATTGCACATTGCATAATAAATTTTTACAATTGCAACTAAAATCTTTTATCTTTTTATAATTCTAATTCAACTTCGACATTCTATATGCCTATGGAAAGACGATCTTTTCCAAAACTTTACCCGTAAATAAAAATATTAATAATTAAAAATTGATTCAGTTGACTACCAAAAGTCAAAATGTGTTATATTCGCTGGGATGGATATAGTATTTATATATATATATATATATATATATATATTCACATTAGAGATGTTTTAACTTATAAATAAAATATTTAAATATTTTCTAAAATTACAACTTTTAAGATAAAAATATTAGAAAATCTATCCATAAACTTATTGACAGATTACCTTCGATGAGACTTACTCCTTATTATTTTTAGAGAAAGTCTCAGGAAAGACAGTATTTCCACAAGTTTATAGACAGTCCATAGTGATTTTTACCTTAAATATTATAATTTTTTATTAAATTTATATATTTTATTTTAAAAGTTAAAACAAGTAACAATATGTATTTGAACGTGAAAATATAAAAACATAATATAATATTTTAAAAACATTTAAAATTTAGTACGTAATTTAACAAATGTGATATATAAGATAAAAATACTCCCTCTGTTTCATTGGATGTGTCAAACTTTACTTTTTTTTGATTGTTTTTGTGAATTTGACACACTTTCCTTTTATAGCAAGAAACTTTCAATTTCATCCACTCATTTTATTTTTTCCTTTCTAAATTTAATTTCATCCACACATTTAATTCAGCTAAATTCAATCATCTAAAACTATGGTGCGTCATCTAACGAAACAGAGGTAGTAAGTGGTTTGTCTATAAAGTTATGTAAAAACTGATTATCACAAGACCCACACTTATTTTTAGTAAAAAACAAGTAAACTACCTAATTTCTTTGGTCGGATACATATAGAGTAAAATATAATCTATACATTCGGATCTTATATTCATAATTTATTCTCTCTTTTTTTAAATCAATCATTCTAAGATGTAGGGAAAAAAATACACGACGGCGATTACAATAAGTGAAATTGACATCCAAACTAACTAGCTTCTAGTTGTAACCAATCTATTACAATGATATTCAAATTACATGTCCATTATACGGTTAGTCTGTACTATTACAGACCAGAAATCTAATAAAAATTGTAACATCACCCTCGGAGATATTAACTCGCTTCCACAAAAATCATGACCATTTAGCGAAGAGGAGCTTACCAGTATCAATAGCACTACGCCAAGCAGAGATCTACAACATCTGTAACACCACTTGATTTAGATCCAAAACATGATCTATATTGTCAAAACTATAAACACCTCGAAAAATACATATCGAGAACGGAACTTCTAATGGAGAAACACAAACGAAATCACGAACATACGATCTGTAAAACCAGGTATGATAAAATACATCGACATGAACAATTAGATTAAATAATCATCATGGACACATCAAGTTAATCTATCGAGTCGAAGAAACAATGCTAATGTATAGAAATAAATCCATACTTATTCGATAATATAAACAATAAAAACATATCAATTGAAAAAATTATTGTTTCCCCATCTCTCCATAATGAGGACCTGGGGGAAAAATATGGGAGAAAAAACTTCAGAAGAGGAAGAAGAAGAGGCGGCGTTCTAGGGTTTTAAGTGTTTCATGATCGATGATTTAAGTATAAACCTAATTTCTAATTTATTGGTTGGATTGGATAATTTTAGTACAAACCTAATCTCTCATGTGTTGGTTGGATTGGATATATAAAGTAAATTATACTCTATGTTGTATTTTGAGCTTTACATATATGTTGAATTATTTTAATATGAACTCATACTCTCTAATTTATTTGTCGAAGGCATACAAAAATGATGATAATCTCTTCTTGCTTCTGAAAATGACCTGTGTATCCCTTAAATTTAATAAATAATAATCAATTAAAGATAAAACTTTGATGACATCACCTTTCTTCCAAAACTATTTCCTCACAATTCTTCTAGCACCTCTTGCCAGGCGTACCATCATCACCTAAAAGCTCTCTTTTAAGGTCAAACTAAACTATTCGGCACCTATTGTCGGCGTACCATCATCACTTAAAAACTCTTTCAAGGCTAAACTTAACTATTCGGCACCTCTTGTGGGCGTGCCATCATCACCTAAAAGATCTCTTTCAAGGCCAAACTATTCGGCACCTCTTACCGGCATACCATCATCACCTAAAAGCTCTCTTTCAAGGCCAATCTATTCGTCACCTCTTGTCGACGTACCATCTTCACCTAAAAGCTCTCTTTCAAGGGAAAACTATTCTGCCATAGTTTGTGGCACTAGTTAATTCATTCACCAACGATTAAATCTGAACCAAATTCATCCTTTGGTTGTCGACACGAAATAAAATATGTAGAGGTTGTGAAGTTTTTGTCCTACGTCTTTTAAAAAGTTTGCCTTTTTATTTTTATAAGAGGACGTCACCCGTTCTGAGTATATTGATTAGTTTTGTCCTCTTTTTTTCTTTTTAATTGTAAACTACTTATATTACGAGGAGAATTTGTTACGTACAAAATTTATTTTAATTTGTTTAATTGTTAAACGGGATAGTTTATAATTAATAGGATGATATAATATATATTTATTTTATTGCAGTTAGATTTACATATTTTTTGAATTATTTAGATTTTTTTAAATACAAATAATTAATATTTTCATAATTAATCTAACCGTATGCGATCTAATAAGAGATAAACTCCGTTATATGGAGTAGATCTTTAATCAACAAAAAAATTAAAGTAATTTTTTATATACATATACATATAGGGTTGCTATCCATTTTTTGTTAAGCTCAATTTGCACTACTCCCTTCGTCCCAAAATTAATGGCACAATTAATTTTTTCAATTCAAATTAAAAAAACATTAGCCCTAAATAAAAACTAATTTATACATAATAAAAATACCATGTGGTATCTTGTTTAATTAATCTTAATATCTATTTTCTAAATATCAATTTTTATGCAAAATTATTATATATAACTAGAGATATTAATGGTGAAACATTATCATTGAAAATCGTAAAAAATAATTTTGACATTTATTTTGGGACAGAGGGAGTATGTGCGATTACAACATATGATATGGGATAAACCCATTACACTAAGGCGCTACATAATACTTTAAATTTAACACCTCAGTGGCTGAGATGGAGAGATAAACAAAAGCATTAATCGATATTACAATACTAAATATGTGGCAATGAGAATAGCGCACCAATGATAAGTGATTTTAAGCCACTAAGACAATACCAAGCAAAAGTCATAAGCCTAGGGCATAGTAATCCCCTGTTTTCTCTCTCTCTCTCTCTAGAAACTCTATGTAGAAAAACCTCTCCCAAAAGGCACCCAACCCAAAACCCTAGTCTTGGGGCCCGCAGCCACCACCAGATCTGGCAATCCAGCGGCCCCCTCCCCAACTCTATCTTTAGTTTTTCTTCCTGCTTTAGTAGCTATAGGAGTGAACTGAAATCGGTCGGGCGTAGGGCGACAAAATGGACTAGAAGTCAGAGAAGGAGCACATGTGTGGCTTCATCCCGAACGAAGAAATTGCCAGAGTCGGAGGAAGAGGACCCGCCACTCGTCTTCCCGGAGAAGCTGGTCGAACGATGGAGACAGAGCGGGGGCGCTCTCTCATCATCGCAGGGAGAAGAAGGCCAATCCTTCCAGCGACGGACCCAACATCTGGTCTACTCAGCGGATAAAATGCAGCCACCGATGTAGATGTGGTGAACAAATTTGGGTCGGAGCATGGAGAAGATGGAAGCTCAAAGCCATGGGAAGCGGCACACGACCAGCAGCGGCAGAGTAAGGCCGCGGGGAGTGGAGCGTTGCCCCTGGTGGTGAAGCAAAGCCGCTAGACGTGGCGCATTCAACCTTGTTTAAAAAAAATCAAAACTCAAAATTCCAGCAATTCTTTATATAATGGTGACCGGTGGAAACATTGTAGACCACGACAATCAACTGTGGGTCAGATCCGTCTGAATGGGATGGTGGCAAATTCAAATCTGTAATGACTGAATCGAGTCAGCATAATGGACTAAAATGAACACATGCTGGTTTTTTCCTACTTTAGTTGGGCTATTTTTTCTCCGATTCTGGTGCCTTTGTGCCCTTGCCCACCATTTCAGCTTCGTAATTTTAGTGTAGTTTAATTTAGGTTCTTTTCTGCTATTTCCTTTTAGTAGTAAGGAAGGTGTTTTGCAAAAATCTAGGTCCTTTTTAGGTAAAGCATTAGATTAGGAGGTTTATGCCAATTTAGGTTCTACAACGACCTTTTTAAACTGTAGAACTTTGCTGGCTTCATATGTACTCTCCAAAGTGCTTAGTTTAGGAGACATCCGAGTCAAAAGTATACCAAACAACTTACTTTTGGCGATTCCGCTGAGGATAATGAATAATTTGGTAGATCATGGCTAGTTCAGACAAGTTCATATCTTCTAGAACTTTCTTACTTGCTCGGGTTAGAAACCTTCAAAAGATGGAGAATTGTGAAGTCTAATTTTTTGCTATTGTGTTCGATTGGCCAGACGTAACTCGAGGTCCCCTCCCCTTGATAAATTGTGGTCCTTAAGTCTTTATTTGCCAGGTTAGTGTGGAGCAAGCTCTGACACACCATGTTGGTGTTGAGCTCAAGTGGGAGGCCACCTCACTCACTCTGTGTGTGCCATCCATGTGGGAGTTTATTCATCCCACCTTATAATAGATAGACTTTTATCATTTTAGGTATGGTTCCTATAGTATATCGATGCATCAATTGTAATAGAAAATAGACTAGCACAATACTAGTTATCAACTGAATGTATGATAGACTAACAATTGTGGTTGTGCATACAATCAAACAATCTGTAACCCATTCCTATATTAATAAGAAGGAGCCGACTCTTTGTTTCAAAAAAAAAAAAAAGTAATCTCTGACATATGTACTTACTATTAATTTGATAGTTAATTATCTGCTTGATAGAAAACTATATGTATTGGCTATCAATTTGATAGTTTTTTGCTTGATAGAATACTATACAAGAGTGTTAGTAAAATTGCAAGATGATTTTTTTAAAGATTATATACAACTAGTCAAGTTACATATAAACATCATATTCTGAAACTAAACGAAGCTTAAAACTCCATCAATTTGAATTTCTAGGGACACTCCCCTTAGAGTACTCAAATGTTGCACCACTAATGAACCACCACCACTAATCGGAACCACAACAATCCACTTGTGGGGACCATAGACATGATCCCTCAATATTGGATAATTCTTATAAAAAATTGGTATAAAATTCACAATTCTTGATAGAGGTGTTACTTAAACCCAAGATCTCTTTGTTATAGGGAGGGTGGATTAACCAATGAAACCAAGGTCCAATTCATGCAAGAAGTTAAATATTTTTAAACGTAGTTAATGGGTAAGGCGACAATGGAATACTTTGCTCTTATAGAATAACTTGTAGTTCTAATAAGAGAAACCCTATTTTAAAAAAACCCATGACCTTATGGCCATGCAATGATCTATAATTCAATAAAATTAAACAACATAGTCGATAAAAAATATATAAAAAATTCAACAAATATCTAGTCTTGGTATTTACAACTTACAATGTCATAGGATTTGAAGAGGACTTTTTCTTACTACTTACATTGTGAGAGAATTCTTGGCACCTTCATGATTTTCCTCTAACATTAAGTTTCATGGTGCTTCATTAGTCTCTGACAACCAATTACATCAGTGAGAAATTAAAAAACAATGGGAAGCCACACACACATTCATAGTCAACATGACCCGCCAAAGAAAAATATAGAATTTCATTAAAAAAATTACTGTGCAAGAGCCTTGTTGGTCGGTTGTCCTTTGAATTTTTTTCCTTTTAATGAAAAACACCATTCCATAAAAGCTGGAGAACTTTCAGAGAAGGATGAGCCCAGAAATCCATTTCCGGGGAAGGTTAAGTTCCTGGTGGTGGTGGTGGTGAAAGTCTGGCCACTTCCGCATACGCTTTTCCTCTTGGTGGAGGCTTCTGTACAACCACACAATTGGTTATGAAAGATGATTTTGTTGGGACAAAACACGGGCGCATCGGAAGATGGCCCAAGAAAACCTCTCCCAAATACTCAGTGTAAGATAACAATATCCAACAAACAAGTAGAAAATAAACGCAGTAAGAACACAACACAATATTAGGGTGGAAAACCTCCTCAAACCAATGAGTAAAAACCAAGGAGCTCGTAAGCCACTTAAACTCTTTCACTATTCAATAAAACACAAGTTCTCCCTAGAACAAAATAGAGGCATACAATATTTCATCAATATATCAACACGAACCTTGGTAAATAAAAGGTGAAACACCAACCTCCACCGTCACAGATTTGTCCATCAAACACCAACTTATAAAGATCCAATTCAGATCTTCACTATTCAAAATATGCGCCTAAGGCTCATGAACAACATGTCAAAAATTCAAAGCAATCCAACAGTTGGATCTCCCGAACGAACTGGATACCGTAGATGGTCTGAAGTTTTAACCCTACCCAAATTTCTTCTTTTTATTTCCTCTCACTTTGTTATTTTCTCGCTACCTTTTATTTCTTCTAAACGAACCTTAATACCCCTAGGTCAAGTTTTAATTCGGTAAAAAGTAATAGGCACAATACCACATTCGGGTTAATACCCAAATCTTCTCCATTAAGAGGTCAAACCCAACAAACTCTCTCGGTCGACTAGTTGGAGGGTAAAGTCAATCCATTGGCACCATAACAAAACTCAAACTTTTCCATTGTCAATACTTTCAGCAACATATCTGACCCACTATTATTGTGTGAATTTTCTCAAGTTCCAACAACTTGGAATCTAACACGTCATGGATCTAAGGATAATAAATATCTATATATTTAGATTTCGAGTGGAAAGAATAATTGTTTGCAAGATGTATGGTACTTTGATTATCACAATACAAAACATACCTTGCTTGCTTAACTCCAAACTCTCTTGTGAAATTCCCTAGCCATAACATTTCTTTCGTTGCTTCCACGACGCCTTTAAGCTCATCTTCAGTACTAGAAAATGCAACACACTTTTGCAATTTAGATTGTCATGCCACAACTCCCCCAACAAACACTACAAGAAACAACAAACTCGGTTTTGTAGGGGTTTTTTACCTTGATTTTCATCCCTAAAAACCGAGGTGGTAAAAAATAATATTTACCTCGATTTTCTAATAAATAACCGAGGTTAAAAACAAATTTTGTCCAAAACTAGTGCGATGTCACATGTAGTGACAACCGAGGTAACAATTTTTTACTAACTCCAATGCAATATAGCATGTAGTTAGAACCGAGGTAAAAATGTTTTACCGATACCATGCGATGTTGCACGTACTGATTCAAAATTTTAAAAAAATAGTGAATGCAGAATCGACATCGATTCTACATTCGGTAGTTCATTACCATATACAGCTTTCCGTCTAGATTGAAGAGTTCCGGCCAAATATCACAGCCCAATTTTTGCACAAATCACAACAAATTTGTGGTAAAAATAAACACTCAATATATGCATCAAAATTACAGCACAAAATTGCTAATTAAACACACTACGCGTACAAAATGTACAAAAAAATGCTATAAAAACAAATGTAACCCTTAACAAATTGTATTGGTGGCCCGGTTCAAACTCGAGGCGGAGCAAAAATGTTCCTCGGATGGTGGCGCGGCGGAGCATCTGCAACTAGTGGCAGAGCATCGCAGCGGAGCAACAACGTTCCCAGTGGAGCATCAATGTCGTGGTGGTGTTGACGAGTGGTGAAGAGCGCCGCGATGGTATTGTTGGAGGCACATCGCGGTGGTTGCGAGGTGGCCTTGATGTGAGGTGGTGGCGGATTGGGGCGATTGGGAGAGAAGAAGGAAGATTGAGGTGGTTAATTGGTGGCGTTTGGCGTTTGGCGTTTGATGAAGGAGGAAGAGAAATTGTGTGGGGGCTTATATATCCTTAGGGTTTTGTAGTGCATTTGGACCATAATTGGGCCGGATTAGGGTTGTTATTTTTTAATTTTATTTTTATTAGATTAGGAGTATATTTCTAGGATTTGGGTTAGTTTTTGGGCCATATTTATATTGGGCTGAAAACTAAGCTTTTAAGTTTATATTTAAGGGCTGAAATACAAAATGTATATTAAATAAAATTAAAAATTCAATTCTACTTTAAATGTTTGTTCTAGAAGTCCAATTTTTTTTAAAAATTATTTATTATATACATATTTAGAGTTTCATAGATATATGAGATAAAAATAGTATCCAAATATGATGAAACAATAGTAAGGGTTTATTGTTGATTAGTTAATATCTAAATATTTCATTAGTGTTTATGTATGAAAAGTCATGTAAGGGTTAAACATGATTAGTTAGGGTCAAACATTTTCATTAGTGTTTACGTATGAAAGATCAAGTAAGAGTAAAAGTCAAACATTTTCATTAGTGTTTACGTATAGAAAGTCAATGATTAATCGTTGATTAGTTAAAGTCAAACCATTTTAGTGCTTATATATGGAAAGTCAATGATTAACCGTTTATTAGTAATGGTCAAACATTTTCATTAGTATTTATGTATGAAAGGTCAATTAAGGGTTTACCGATTAAGAATTTATGTATGGAAAATCAAATAACGGTTATCCGTTATTAATTAAGGTCAAACCTTAGTTATTAGTGTTTATTTATGTAAGGTCAAGTAAGTGTTGAGCGTTGATTAGTTAAGCTCTAACCATTTCATTAGTGTTTATGTATGGAAAATCAAGTAATTAAGGGTTCATTGTTACTTAGTTTTCAATAGTGTTTATGTATAGAAAGTCAAGTCGGGGTTGAACGTTGACTAGTTAAGGTAAACCCTTAGTTATTAATGTTGTATGTGGAAAGTCAAGTAAAAGTTGACCATTGATTAGTTAAGTTCTAACTATTCCATTAGTGTTTATGTATGAAATGTCAAGTAAGGGTTGACCGTTGATTAGTTTTTATGTATGGAATGTCAAGTAAGGGTTGACCATTGATTAGTTAAGTTCTAACCATTTCATTAGTGTTTATGTATGAAAAGTCAAGTAAGAGTTGAACATTGATTACTCAAGGTCAAACATTTTAATTAGTGTTTATGTATGGAAAGTCAAGTAAGGGTTGATGGTTGATTCCTTAAAGTCAAACCTCTTCATTAGTGTTTATGCATGGAAAATCAAGTAGGGGTTGACCGTTGATTAGTTAAGTTATAACCATTCCATTTGTGTTTATGTATGGAATGTCAAGTAAGGGTTGATCTTTGATTCCTCAAGGTCACACATTTTCCTTAGTGTTTATCTATGGACAGTCAAACAATGGTTGACCGTTGATTAAGTAAGATGAAACCTTAGTTATTATTGTTCATTTATGTAAAGTCAAGTAAGGGTCAATCGTTGATTATTCAAGATCAAACCTTTTTATCAATGTTTATGTATGCAAAGTCAAATAAAAGTTTACCATTAATTAGTTAATGTCAAACCTTAGTTATTAGTGTTTATGTATGAAGGGTCAAGTAAGGGTTAACCATTAATTAGTTAAAGTCAAACAATTTTATTTATGATTATATATGAAAAGTCAATTAAGGGTTTACCGTTGATTAATTATTTTATACCATTGTGAATAAGTAGTATATAAAATTATATTCGGTGAAAAAATAAAGTTTATTTATTGATATTCAACTTCAATCATATATTACTCTATGTTTAATTTATTTCATTTGAAAATATAGATGTAAAGTCATAGTTGAAAGTATAGTTATAAAATATTTTTAAAATTCAAGAGAAATGGAGAGTTTAAAATTTTAAAAAATTATATTTTTGTTTTGTTTAAAGATAAATTATATATATATATGTGTATTCACTTATTTTAAATCGTGCATTGTACATGTGTTATCTAGTTCTTCATATACTAATAAACAAAATAATAATATTAACATTAAAATACCAAGGGTGAATGTAAATTTGCGAATGTATAAGTTTAATTTTTCACTTAGAATATTGAATATTATTTTTTAACATTGCATACATATTATTTGAAAATGTGGAAGATCTAAAATATTACAATTTTAGAAAATAGGCCTAAGTAGGAATGTGGCCCATGTCTACAAGAGGAACGTGCAAAGTTGGTCCCAAAGACAACCGACGTCGGTAAGCAAGAAAGGCGTGAGATGTTGGTTATTCAGCAGGAGGGTCGTGCGATGTCGGTCACAAAACAACCGATGTCGGTAAGAGAGAAAGACGTGTGGCGTCGGTTGATCATGTCTGTGAGAGGGATGTGCGACGTCGATCACAAAAACAACTGACGTCAGTAAGCGAGAAAGAAGTGCGATATCGGATATTCATGTCTGCGAGAGGGATGTACGACGTTGGTAAGCGAGAAAGGTTTACGACGTCGGTCATTACAGACTTTTTACCTCAATTTTTTTAAACTGAGGTAACCTCGGTTTTTTAACCGAAGTAAATAATACTTTTACTTCGTTTTAAAAAATAACCGAGGTAAAAAACTTTTTTACTTCAGTTATTTGACCTAAGCCAAAACAATTGAGGTAAAATGGATGAAGTAATAGGTCATTTTTCTTATAGTGAAAAGAAACCATATACCCAGAAGCAGATTTTTTTTATTATCCAAGCTCTCGGCCAAATATGAATCTGTATAACCAGCCAAATTCTTCTCACATCCCAATGATAGCTAAATATTCGATGTACACTGAAGATACCTTAGAATCCACTTCACGACTTCCAAATGTCGCCTTCCTGGATCAAATAGGTAACGACTCACAACACCCACTACATAAGCAATATTTGATCTTGTACAAACTATGGCATACATTAAACTACTAACTGCTAATGAGTATGGAACACTCATCATACTCAACTTTTCATCATCTGCAGATGAAAATTCTGAAACACTAGCTTAAAGTGGGAAGAAAGAGGAATACCTACAGCTTTAGCCTTGTCCATAATGAATCGCTTGAGGACCAATGCAATATTCTTGACTCAAGTACAACTTCTTTACTTCTCGGTCATGGGTGATTTTAGTACCAAGGATTTTTTGCATAGGTCCCAAATCCTTCATAGCAAAGGAATCACTCAAAGTCCTCTTCAAGTCATCAATCACTAACTTCTTTCCAACAATCAACACGTCATCCACATTGAGCAAAAGAAAAATAAAATCACCATCGGAGAATTTTCTCACAAAGACATAACTATCAAACTTTATCATCACATGCCCATGTTTAACCATCATCAAGTTAAACTTCTGATATAATTGCCTTGGAGCTTGTTTCAAGCCATAAGGACTCTGCACCAATTCGCAAACATAACCCTCTTTCCTCTTTTCTTGAAAACCCTTCAGTTATTCCATGCAAATATCTTCATGTAGGTTTCCATTAAGGAAAGTTGTCTTTACATGGATTTGCTCAAGCTCTAGACCAAGACTAGAGGCCAATCCAAGAATTTTGAATGGATTTCATTTTCACCATAGGAGCAAATATCTATCCAAATTCAAAAATTTTCCTCAGGATAATTCCTTTCACATTCAGTTGAGCCTTGTAGCAAGGTTGAGAAATATTTTCATCGTCATTCAATCGATACACCCATCGATTCTTCAAAGGTCACTTGCCCTTAGGAAACCTTACAAGCTCGAATGTACTATTCTCGTGAAGAGATTTCATCTCATCTTTTATGGTTTCCATCCACTCATTTTTATGCTCATCTTCCACAACTTCTTGAAACTTTCAGGCTCTCCCCCTTCACCGAGGCACACATATTCATTGAAAGAGTACTTACTGGAAGGAATTCTAGCACAAGCGGATCTTCTCATCTCTTAAGAAATGACATTAAGCTCAGCATTCTCTGCCTCATTCTCAATTTCTATCTTTGAGCTAGAATCATCACTAACAAAATCATTAACATAAAAAAGCTAGAACCAAGATCCATACCTTGATCTTGAGCATCATCATTAACCACTGTTGTAGAGAAAATGGGAATAGAATTTGATCAATCATTTCCTCACTAGCTTTAGTAGGAGAAACACTGTCAACCTTGTCGAAGTATTAAAAAGCATAATCTTCCATGAATACAACATTTTGATTGCGAATAAGCTTCCTATCAATAGGATCATAAAACAGGTATCCAAACTCATCAAGTTCATATCCAACAAAGGAATAGTTCTTTGTCTTGTCATCAAAATTTGACCCATCATCCTTTGGAAAGCAAACACACACATGCACACGTGTCATGCATCCAAATACTCGAAGATGATTATAGGAAACATCCTTGCCAATCCAAACATAGTTCGACACATCATGATCCAAAGGAATATAAGGCATGAGCATTAGCACGTGTACAATCGTACTTAGTACTTCACCACAAAAATACTTTGGCAACTTTGCTCGTGAAAGCAAAATTTTCACCCTTACAGCTAATGTCCTATTCATCCTTTCAGCAAAACCATTCAAACGGTGCCATGTTTAGAGGCAATTTTTGATGACAAATACCACAAGTTGCACAATAAGCATCAAATGGTCCAATGTACTCTCCCCCATTGTCAGACCAAATACATTTCAACTTCTTCCCGATTTCCCTTTCTACAGATGCTTGAAACAACTTGAAGGTATCCAACACTTAATCTTTCGTCTTTAAGGTAAGCTCAAATCTTTAGAGAGATCATCAATATAAGTGACAAAGTGTTAAGCACTACCAACTAACCAAGTTTTCATTGGTCCGCACATATTGGAATGTACCAAGTCAAGAATTTCTACCTTCTTCGATGTTGCACCTGATTTAATTAAGACTCTATTTTCTTATAGGTCATGCAATGAGAGAATTTCTTAAAATTTGTTTTCTAAATCTCAGAAAATACATTCTTATTTTCCAAAATGCCTAAGCCATTCTCACTAATGTGACCCCAAGTGTTTATGCCACAACTATGAGGAACCATAACCATTACAAACGTCAATGTGACCATTGGAAACTCTGAACTTAGAAATATACAATCTTCTCTAACCTTTAGTTCCTCTAGCAACAACCATAGAGCCCTTTGTTAATTTCCACCGACCATTTCTAAAGGAACTACAATATACTTCATCGTCTAATCTTTCAACATACAACAAATTAAAATGAAGGTCAGGAATATGTTTTACCTCTGTCAAAACAAGCATATAGCCATTACTAATCTAAACACAAATTTTCCCTATTCCAACAACATGTGCATATGCACTATTGCTCATGCGAACAACACCATAACCATCAACTACATAATTAGAGAAAAAACTCTCAGTGAGGTAGCATGTGTAGAAGCACTACCATATACACCCAATCTATCTAACAACAAGAAATATATATTTTTCTCAAAATTTTCACAATCAACGGTAAAATCATCAACAAGAGTAACATCATCATTACCTTCATTCTTCTCATCATTGGTTGTGGTGTTTCCTTTTGTTCTCTTTCTTCAGCTTGGGACAATACTTCTTGACATGAACCTTTAAAACACAATGGTGACATTTAACATTTGGCCACTTGTTTGAAGCACCACGTGATTTACCAAGATTTTCTAGGCCTTAACTCTTACTTCTCCTCTGTGATTCGGTGACAAATACCTCAGAATGTGAATGTGAAGGATTACCCTTTCTCCTTATCTTTTCATTCAACACACTATTCTTAGCCTTGCACATCGAAAATTAACACCATCTGGTTGCCCTTTCGGGTTTTCAACCTATCCGAGCCTCCCAATTTTGCCTAAGTTGCCCTATTGGGTTTTCAACTTAGCGGGACTTTTTTTCCAAACAAAACAAATCAAAGTAGAGAATATGCACACTACAATAC